>JTDE01020897.1:0-13529 GCA_014338405.1 Paragonimus skrjabini miyazakii | reverse complement strand
CCTGTTAGAGACCGATCACGTGGTCGACCCGACGTATGGTTTTCATGTGTTGATGAGTCATCACAACCCTGTCATCCTTAAGTCACTCAAGTAGCTGCGTGTCGACAAGCAGACGAAGTATAAAAAGCCCACTCACCTGGCATCATCGTGTTCAGCCCCACTGTAGTCCACGAAAATATCTGCGGGCTCATCCAATGCCCGTTCCATAAGGCGTGCAGCACGATCAAAGAAAGAAGTGAATTGTTCCGTATGGATCACAGTCGCACGCTCCTCATCTGTCAGCATGTGAACTAAATAATACAACACCAAAAGAGCCAGCGTCAATTTCAGCGAAAACGATAGTTTCAGTATGTAAGAAAAGACAACAGATACTAACAGCAATAAATCGAAATAACTACAGTGTCCCAATCTGGGCAAACTGGGCCAACAAACTGGTTTTCTAGTCAATAACCCCGACTGATAGTTAAGACTTCACCAAGCCTAATGCAAACGCTCGGAGTAACCGAAATTCAAATATGTAATCATAAATGTCTCCCGAAAACATTCGCAGTAAACTGAACAGTAAGTCTAACTTGTATGGAATACATCCCCCACAATTTAAATTCAATGTGATATTTTACGGCTGAGAAGCCTCTATTCTGAGCTGGATTATTGTAGATAATACGCGAAGTGTTTCAACTAGGTGGGTAACATTACCTCATCAGCCTTCAACACTACTGAGAAACCATCAACCATTATGGCGAAAGTACACGTTGCTTCCGTTAAACCTGGAAACTTGTGGCTTCGGAAAGACATACAATAACCGATGGAAAGAAGGGTAACTTACTCCTGGTAACCTGCCGCATGGTTCGGAAATTTTACCTGTTGACCGAAGGCGTTGTCTGTGCCAATTAGTTCATCTAGAGTGTGAATACCGTGTGTAATTGGCCGTGCGTAATTCAAAAACCTCTGAATACAAGAACGATTGGCTGAGTAGTACACAGTGGTCATGTCATGCAATCCGTATAAAAACTGAGCGTTCATTACACCGGATAAAGTGCATCCACATCTTAAACGGCTGGAATTGGCTAGATAACGACTGGATGATGAATTATTAAAGCCATGCTACTCCGTTGCGTAAAACCATCAACTGTCTTCATTCGTGTGAGATGTTTCGCGATTATTTAAATGGTAGGCTGGAAACGCTATCCGACAAGACGGTGTGCTTACATCAGCACATTAGATCACCTAACCGATACGATTAAATTAATGGCACAATCGGTAGTGAAGTGGCTGGAATGACCACAAACTAAACAAGCTCGAAGGAACTCGTGTATGACCGAAGAGTGTGGTGGCCGTCCCGGACTGATAAGTTAACAACGTACCTACAGAGAATCATTAACGAACAGATTGTGAGTGCGTCAAACACGAGTAAGTAAAACTGAGTACACACTTTCCTTCGCAGCGGTGGTCAACGACCTCCTCGTTCGGTGGAATACCGGTTTTCGAATTCAGAAACTTGGGTCACGGTAAGACGCTGGCTTTTCAGTCAGAAGTTACGGATTTATTCTCCTAATTTCACATAAGGGGTATTAATGTCTACCTCTGTACCAAAGTTCTCCTTGTCGTAATATTTGTTTGGTTTTCTAGCCTGGATCTCATCGTTGAAGACAGTTTTTTATTTTCAAAAATAAGGGTTTCACTTACACATAGTCTACGGTCTGGCTAGACAGCATCAGCTGACTGAGCTGCGAGAGCTTCCACTTACACGTTTCCCAGTCAAATTTCTTTGGGTTTACACTGTATACAATATATGCGAGTTGAACTACAAGTAGCGCCATGCCAGCCACTTGCACTGACGTACAAGGACAAGCGTCGTTACCCTCGGTCACTGCGATAGCCTAATCAGGAAATGGATATCGTCAACCATACGCAACAACAAATAACATCTAACTTATAGTGCCCAACAGCCTGATGCGCAATGTTATCCAGGAAACATCTTCTAGGCTAAAGGTTACGTGAAAGTTTGAGGTCAATCATGTTTCCCCGTTTGCGAATGACGATGTTTTCGGTTGCTGTAATCCGAGCTGCACATGCCACCTTATTGCTGGACCATGTGTTTATTCTCCAGGTATACACTAACATTTTTGTCAGATTGTAAAACAATGACAAATCAATGAACATTTTCTATATCTAGGTAAAGTAGGGTAAATGTTCCTCTGTGTGGTACGGAGCGTTATACTGCTCCACAATGATTCTGTCATCACGGATTACATTGAAAACTTTCAGGCAACAGTAAAACATTGTCAGAAGAAGTGCAAAAGGCATTAACTTAGGCGCTATCAGCCCTAAAATGAGCATATTAATATTCAACATGAAAGTGTAACTGCAAGAGCGAATTTCACATCAGATGACCTCAGACAGTAACGTTAACCGTAAACAATGCAAGACAAATTCTTGTGTGTACATTCGTGCAGGTGCTAGAAAAAGAATCAAAAACACTCCCAAGAATAAGCATGCGAAATGTCGATGCTCATTTCCGGAAATAGATCCACCATGAAAATGGATTACAAGATGCGTTAGGAACACAGCAATATAAGCGCAGTCTATCCAAACTATGTCAGTTGCGCAGTTTTATAATTATTCCCATCAGAGGTTCATCAGTTCAGTAGACAGCCTAGATGATTTTCACTTTTAGCAAGGTTCTAAATCTGAAACAAACAACACAACACAGAACGTACATGGATACGATCTGGGTTTGAAAATACCAAGATGATAACAACAGTACGGAGTAAGTCGCCGAAAACTTCCAAAGTAGGTACGCGAACAAGAAAAATAAGGACAGAATTAAGACTCGCTTCGAAAGTAGTCGAAAATAGCCTGTGAACACCATAAGGTTAATTTCAACAACAAGGCGTTACGCAGTAGAGCGCATAAACATAATGGAACTGTTCAGCGCAGTGATGAATGACCAACGCAGAGAAAATCACAAGAAGTTGTACGGTTTGTGGCAAGTCACCTGATACTACAAATTAAAAGATTGGGAGTGAAGAATGTCAACAACAACACATATATATCAGCCAAGTGAGAAAATAACATGAATTCCAAAAGCTGGTTTTTGTTAGTTGTTAAGGATTCCACAGATAAAGCCTCGAGCCTCCAATTTGTTTAGACAATTGCAGACCTAGCCAGAGATTGGTCGACAAGACCTACGCGGTTCTTCGAACAATGCACCGATCACAAAATCGAATGATAGTGGCACGAATTATTAGACTTTAGTTAACATGGCATGAGTAATAACCAATCAGATACGCAATTAAAACCAAGCTCGTAGGCGGTAATCGGAGAATGTGAGTCGGACAGAAATTGGTCGACTCAACTGATTGATATGATTAGTGCCAGAGACAACTATCCTCGTAATATGTTCAATACACGAACGCGAATGATTCGAGCAAAATGAGGATGATGCGCGAAAGAAATGACGTAGATAAGAGAACTGGTGACAGTTGGCATCTTTGATGGTATCCGATGTTGATAGTTAACTCGAACAGATGCAATCTCATGCCAATTAGCAAAGCCAATCATATCAATCAGTTGAAATCCGTATGAATGAGTCGACCAATTTCTGTCTGACTCAAATCCTCCGACTACTGCATACGAGTTTGGTTTTGACATAGACTGAACATCACCCAAAAGTGATCGCAGCTGTCGCAGTCCCAGTCAGCCCCTTTCGAAAAGAAGCAGCAGACTCGAGTTTCGCTCTCATTAAAGCTCGTCAGTAGTGCATATCCTTGCCAAGGCTGGCACTAGAACTTCGACCACGCTTTCATGAGGCAACCATGTTGATCACTGCACGACCGAATTACCATACGTGAACGTTCAACCACTTTCCCTTGTGAGTAATGATCAGGTTGCCTCAGGAAAGCGTGATAGGAGTTCTGGTCCCAGCTGTGGCAAGGATACGTACTACTGACGAGCTATAATGAGAGCGAAACTCGAGTCTAGTGCTTTTTTTTTCGAAAGAGACCGACCAGAAGGCTTATGAGAATGCGACAGCTGCGATCGACTGTAGGTGATGTACAAGCTGTATGAAAACCAAAATCCCCTACTACTCAACAGCTTGGTTTTGGTCGAATTTCCCACTAACTATCCATGCCAAGTTAACCAAAGTCTAATAATTTGTGCCACTACCATTCGGGCTTGTGATCGGTTCACTGTTCGGAGAATCACGTAGGTCTTGTCGACCAATCAGTGACTACGTCTGGAATTGACTCGAACTTGAATTGGAAGTCCAATAAGTAAAATATGTAATAAGGGAGAGGAAACGAAGTGTAAAGTTTTATGCCGTACTGAGATACACAAACTTCTAATTTACAGTCTTTTTTAGAAGTCCGCAATCAATCCTGAGGTTCTTATTAATCATGTGTAATCTCACAGGCATGCGGAAGAAATATCAGTTTTGTATTAAACATGGTCAATACATATGGTTACGCATTTCTTACCTTCTGAGGTTTGGTTAATCGGATGCGAACGACGAGACGAAAATCAATTTATGATAATCAAACACGTGGGAACTTAGGGAAGAATACCTTTAAAAATTGTTGTCAACATGCAGTGATACACTGAGGCACAAAAACTAGAAAGGTCAATCATGATATAAACTGAAATCGTATCAAAAATTATAAATAGTGACTAGCAAAAATAGATGGATCGACAAACTTTTGACACTCTGAGTCCGCTCAGGTGTGGCCGGATGTTTAACCGGGTCTGAACTGGTAGCAAGTGGTATACGTTGAGTGTCTGTAGTTATGGCTGTTCTGTCCAGCGGATCCAACAGAGAATTGTCAAACGGCATCACTGGAAAGAAAGCAAACGGGAGAAGAGTCTAGAAGGCCTTAATAGAGGGAACCACAGGAGAGACCGCGTAGAAATATGTGCAGAAAAAAGCCCGAAGTGATGGAATGTTTTTCAAAAAAAACGAAGCAAATAGCATGAGAAAATGGCGAAATCCACTGTCATTTCCAGGAAGAATTATCTGGTTCCTCCACTAGACAACTTGGTTTATTAGTGAGCACAGTACTACCAAAGCAAGCATCTTTACAGACAAATTTTGCACAAAAATCGGCAACTGCTTCGATATGCATGCGCTAATCCAGCAAAGATTCGAAGGTTCACGTTTAGGTCTTAGAAATGATAATAGAGTCTGAATCAAAACTGTGATAGTTCACTATACCGTTTGATTGCAGTCTGAACAGATAAGCATACTAGTCAAAACTCCGATATTATATTGACGACGGCTTTTGTGAATACAAATCGATGGCCACTCAAATTCACTTTACAGCATAAGTAATCTTAGTCGGTTATGCTGGTGTAATGAATCTATAGGTTGTAATTTTCGTTTGCCCCGGTTTTGTCGATCGGATCAGAGTACGGCCGACACAGTGCGTGATGACCAATGCTGGAGTGAAATCAGTTTGTACAAAAGTGACTGTAAATTGTGATCAACCATTATTAACATAAACCATAATCACTACCATCAGATAATTACTTACAAACGAAAGTGGTTGGAGTGCTCAGATGTGATTCGTCCACTGCATCAAGTGTACGATTGATCGCGCATTGGTAAACGTGGTTGCCTAGGGAAAACGTGGCCGGAGAATAAATCTCGGCCATGGCAATGATATGCACCACTTATGAGTTCTAACAAAAACGAAATTGAAGTCTAGTGCTTCTTTTCGAAAGAGGTCAGCTAGAAAGTCTGACTGAACGCGAACACTGCGGTAAACTGTGAGTGCGATTCACCTTGAAACCGTCCCTAAGCTTTGACCAAGGTTAGCAGTTTGCTTCGTGTTGATTTTCCGCTATATTAACATGACCATCTTCCTAAGGCTTAAAACGGCGGGTAAATTATGCTCACTCGTAAGTGGCTCAAGATCACATAACCTGATGGTTGCAATTCAAGGTCGCCTGTGTGCAAGTGCCTAAGGTATAGTAAACACAGCAATCAATAAATCGAAGTAGAGTGAAACAACGAGGTTTTCTGATGTACCGTACAAAGTTTGCCTCTTCCAGCCTTGTCAGTGTGTTTACATAGGAAACCAATCGAGTGGATTAGGTACTAGAAAGGCAGGTGATAAAGAGGTTAACTGAATGCCGTAACATTTACTGACTTTAGTGTTTATGTCGCCGAATGATATTCCAAAATATTTTCCAACCCTAAGGCAAAATTCGACCATTGAAAAGACAGATGAAAACAAATGATTTGAAGACTGCTGAATGTTTGGAAGATTCTGGTCACCGGTACTACTGTTCGTACCACTACGATTACGTAGTCAATATACGGTTCTGCACACAGTAGCACCCATAGCACAGATAAATAATTTAGGAAGAGAACAGCAGCAAGATGATAACTAAGCCGAATGGAAAAGTCGTGCTTAGACCTGTCCTAGAAGAAAAAATATCAACGGTTATCTATCGTCGTAAAAATTGGTCTGCTAGGAAAAACTTTCATGTAATTGTTGATGAAGTTTTACGCAGCTTGGATAAAAAATTTTCTTGACCAAATGTTGTCTATTAAAATCCTGAACTGGTGAAATTGAACTGTAGTTAGTACGAACCGACGGAATCTTCGACTGTTGAGATTATGAACTGCAGGAAGTTCGAACTGATCCTCTCAAACTGTCATTACATTTCACAACAACAACGGCAAAAATCGGATGCAAAATGTTACATGCAGAAAATTCGGCAACCGAATCAATGCAACTGATCGAAAACAAGCAGACAACACTTCCCAACCTTACTTGATGCAAAAGTAACAGTCTAACTCTCTTGTGGTCCCAGTAACTAGTCGGTGATATCACGTAACTATACAATGAGAAAAATGTTCAAAAGACATGCGCAATAAACGTCACAGTCGGTCAAACTGGTGTTGACTGAATGCGTACCTTGTCGAACGCTAACCTGATGAAGTAGCTGCTGTAGAACCACCGTACCAACAGGATGATCAAAACAAAGAATGCACACCAACAAATAGAAATGGCGATGAGCAAATGCATAAATGGTAAAAAAAAAACAGTTGTCGCACAGCTCGATGTGTACATGAACTTTTTTATGTGAAGCTTGACTCAAGAGCGCCTATATGAATGTGTGTAACGTGTACGCAAGCTGAATAAAGTAAATTTTGAACAACCAACATGCACTTCAAAAGAAGAAAGGCAAGAGTACACACTAAAGTGAAAGTATTGATCGCAGCGTAGAAATGACGAAGCTCGGGTCCGCTAGTATTTGCTTCACCGTAATATTAGTTAATGCGGTAGGGTTAAAATGTGTAATACCATGGGCATACAGAAACGTCGAGAATATACGCCATTCATATGATCAACATGATTGTCTGCGTATCCAATAATGCTGTTGCAGACGCTCTCGTATATTGACAACAGAGATATTTTTAATCAAAACACAGCCATACTTGGTGCACTCCAATGAAACGTTGAACGGAATTATTGCACCGATTTCATAACAGAGTCACACATAAACCGCACAAACATCAACCACATTTAAATAAGATCAATTTAATACTCGTTCCGAGTGAGAAGCGGATACATTAAACAAACATACTATACCAGCTTCACTTTTCATCGATGCTTTCGGTTGGAAACAACAAGAATCGGGGATCTGAGCGCTCTGACAGTCAAAGGTGTGTTCCAAACATTTGAATCGTCCATATGGTTTTACTGATGAAACAAACGACTCCGACTACGTGCATAACGAAGTTAAAACCAGTCTGCAAACAATGGAAACCTGTCAGTCGGACAGCTGGTCAATAACCACAGTCTGTACTGTTCACAAGATCGGAGATGATTTATTTAAATAAACAGGTCGGCTACTACTATGTATTTCTCGACAGTTGACCATCTGTCACCAGTAAACTGAGTAATTTCATGTGGGCTATTGAGATGTGACGGTTGGAGCAATCCGTTAGGTAAAATTCAAAGGTAAAGAAGGCAAACAGAAAGGCTGATAAAGCATACATCAAACGGACTATAAGGCAACTATTGGGAGTGGGCATCCACCAGAGTGTGACGGTGAATTCAGCTGTCTCCGAACTGATGCTTCATAAGCGACAACAGTGTTCAGCTACCGTGCACTGAGACAACGGATAAACAAACTGGTTCATTGCTTGAATTGCCCCGATCTCACATTCAAATATCTTCCCAAGACCAATTCAGTTGAGTCATGACCGATGGACGGTTGTATGCAGAAAACAGTATGGCCGTTTGTGAAATTCAATTGCAATCACGTGATTCGTGCAAAAAGTGGTCGCTATCCAGTGACACTGCGTCGCAGCCTAGGCTCAGGAACGCGAGTGCCGAGCTAAATGATCCGTAGAGAGTGAAGTTACTGCGACAGTTTCTGTGTGATAGACATGTTCATAGCTGACCTTAGCTCACAGTCTTATTTAAGAATACACGCCAAACATTTTCCTGCCGGATTTTTTCAGTTTTTTTGAGGGGGAGATTTTTGGGCTACTTGGGTTAGTAGCTCACTTACTGTCGGTCAATTGTACCTATTATTAGGTGTAACGGTGACCACTAACGTCCATCCAGTAGATCAATAGCCCCACTACAGTATGTAAGCCCTCAGCCGTCCCCCGTGAGGGTCAAAACATCCACACAGGGAAACGACTTACCAGATCATGTAGAACACAGTATGAGGTTTTGCTGTCAAATAAATTTATGGTTGGCAAACGGTTTTGAATTTCTGAGGCACGCATTGTTGGTGTTCAACCACAGGATCGGGTAAACAAATTCGTTTGGAGTTGGAAACTTAACCGAAAACAGATCATTATATATTGGACGAGATGGCTTCGTTTTCACTTTGGATAACAGCTAAAAGCACGTGACATTAAAACTTGTATACAGACGGTTCAACTAGGGTAAACCGGACTCAAAAATACATGATAGATAAACTTACTCATAGAGAATTCATCATCCCATTCCAAGTTGGCCATGAGCCTAGGAGAACCAAGTATATCACGAGGAGAGTCTGCATGACGTGCATCATAGGAGACTGAAGAGCACTTACCGCTGACGGTGGCGCCAGGAACTATATAGCCAAAAAAATGAAAAAAGTACCAGGGAATTAAAAATGAAAGAACAAAACATACCGCTGCGAGATACAGACAGTTCCCTAGTTTGTGTTTCTTTTGAATAGCAAATGAAGTCCTTCGGAGGTAGGTTCAGCTCTGACACTTTTGAGAAGCCTAATTTGGCGCGTCTTCTTGGACTACTAGTCCGAGTGCTAGGAGAGTGTATTCACTCAGTAAGCACAAGTGAACTTACTGCGCAAGCAGATCCGATGCACTTTTCGATTGATGTACATGATCTCCAACAGCGTTCGGCACAGACTCGGGAATGGAAATTCCGAGGGTCTTTAATAGTTCCTCGGCGTCTATACGAATGTTGTGGTTTGTTGTTGTAGAGCCTGGTCCAGTAGTCAAGTGATTGGTCCCATTCACAAACACATTCACACTTGGTTGGTCGCGCTTGGTTTTCTGCTCACGCAAAGCAGCTAATTTAGCTTTTTTGCGCTCTAATTCAAGCTTCCGATCAGACGTAGACATTATTTGCAAATCACACAATAGAAGGGTCTACAAAGTGCTAAAAAGAAAAAGAACGCGGTGTAAATGTTAGACAGACCAAATGAGTATACTCTCGTTTCAAAGCCAACGAATCTAACATTCAACCTAATAGGCTACCAGAGGTGGGCAGCATGCAGAAGTTATTTAATGATGACAGTTAACCAAATAAGAGGAAAATGGGGAAAGGAAAGTAGAACATTTAAAAACTAACGATAAACAATTACATCGAGAGAGACAAGATAAAAATACAGACACCCACAGAACCAAAAAGAAAGTCCAACGCCGAAATCGGTCGGAACAATTGAAAGAGCGGTTAATATATGCGCAGAGTAGTCAAGTAATCGGATCATGATGGCCTCGACAGCTGCCAAGTGAACTTTGATCAATATGGCAGGACACCGTGGACACTAGTAAACAAACGGTCTACGTTGATAACATACTTGAGAAAGCAAATGACTTTTCTTTACGTGTGCTTTCCGGGAGATGTGTGGGTAGGTTGGCTGGCAGAAACGGATCAACGTAGGTCGACCATTAACGTTCTTTTTGGGGCTCCGCTGAATCCAATCAGTTCGCCAGAATAACTTCCCATTGCTGATAGTACCACGATCCGATTAGGTAACCCGGTTAAAGTACAAATACCTTACTTCTGAAAAACGAAATTAACTTTAACTCAAGGTTATTCAATAATGGTTGAGCTCAAGGTGGATTCAGAAACTTGTCCGTTCACCCGTCTATGTCCAGGCGTCCTGGTATTACTATAACCCACCTGCAACCATACAGTTTCAGATAAACGTTGATCCCATACGCAATGTAAAAATGGATTAACCCACTCGTAGCCCACACTGCCTCTTTCCATAAGAATTTCTAAGAGTTACCGTTTAGAATATCGTTTCTTAGCCGGGGTTCGGAACGGAATCTTTTAACAAGTCAGAAAAATGTTATGTTAACAATTAGAATAATCATAATTTACTAGCAAGAAAGGATATGGCGAAACCTCCAACCAATCAGTGAACGGATCACTCAGCCTCATCTTACTGGTTGATAAGTTGAAAGTAGTAACATTATATCGTTTCCAACACACTACTGTCATTACGAAACATTCCTACAATGTATGTTAAAATCCATTTCGAATACCTCTCGCGGGGCATTACAAAGACACACTGGACAAACCACTTGGAGCCTGTACTCGAAAGATGATTGGGAATCCTTGACTTAGATCTTCATCATCCTTAATTACAGGTGACCATTGTAGAGATCCTAGAAGTAGACTATCTCTGGTGTCCTAGTTCAACTAGGACATGAACCCAGGGTATCAGTAGTCGTAGGTACACGCTTTGGAACCGATGGCTTTAGAATTGACATAAGAAACATTGAAAGTTGGCATCCGTTGCAGATCGAAAAATATAATTCAGAACAGCCTGTGGATTAGGCAGATGACATACAACTCCTGCTACATCAACATCATCATCATAGGCAGCAATACATTAGTGGTTCACATTGATGCTTAACTGCCACACAAACACGAAGGAAAGGCAAAATTATATTAGGAGAAGAAAAAGAAGCGGACGGGAAGGAAACTGATTACCAAAAATAGTTTCGTCTATATTCAAACATTAACCATCAAGACGCCTACACCTTGCAAACAAATAACCGAGCTGCAAGTGGAAGTAAAGCGTCATCAGCAAGACAGCTTTTACTGCCACACGTCATTCATCATCATCATCATCATCATCATAACAGCCATGAGCCTGACCAAAAGGTACTGTGGCTCGGGCCGCCGCTCACCTCAACAGTGACGTGGAATATCCTAAAAGAAAACGTTACTAAGAAGGCTGAAAATTATTGAGAGAAGACTAACAGGAAGAAGCGGAAATGGTATGGATACAGGTGCGCCATTGACTGCGACACATCGCCATCTCGAATAGCGTCTCTAACCAGCGGTTTGAGTGATCACGAGGACCCCATCCAGGCAGGCGACACCTACCCACTTCGCTCAATGGAGCAGTCAAGGTCTTCATATTTTGTGACCTCGTTGTTGCTTGACCACCACGTGGTTTGACCCAACTGTTGGTGGCCTCAGCATATAATGCCCGGTACAGTAAACGATTAGATGACGTACGGAGTACGTGACCCAACTATCGCAGGCTGTGTACCGTGATTAACTGACCAATTGATCGCGCATCCCGAGCGTTCCGGAATACGCGCAAGCGAACTGCCACATTGCTCACGCGATTAGTCCACTTAATATCGGCCAATTCGCGGAGACAACGATGGTCAAATACAGAAAGTCTGTTGATGTCTTCTTTGTGAACAGGCCACGTTTCCAAACCATAAACAAAATGGAACGTACACAGGCATTATACACCCTTTCTTTTAGCGACAACCGGACGTCTTTTCGATGCCACAGATGACGCAGTTTGGCAAAGGCAACTCGTGCTTTTGCTATCCGCGCTGATATCTCATCAGCAATATTACAGGCTGACACGTCATTAAATGCACTTAATTCACAGACAACTCGGTCAAACAATGACAACATTCACACTAATGAGCTCGGTTAGAAGCTATCTCGCATAACGTCTCAAGCCACCGACTCTGTGAATCTAGAGGGTCCCAGCCCCGGAAACATATCCGATCTACAGTCACCAACCCCTTCGTGAACGATTTCATTTGTCTACACCTTACGCCAGTCGGCCGCAGCGTCAGCAAACAGTGCTTGGTGTGTCAAACGACTAGCTGGCATCCTTAGTACATGACCCAACCACCTAAGTCTGTGCAAATGTAGTGACTGAACAAAAGAACTCATTTGACAATTAGTGACAAACACCCGCTCCCTAACCTCCTCGCTGATGCCACCCAATACGAACGGTTGAACGCAGACATCGATGGTCAAATACCTGAAGATGGTTCACGTCTTCTACCCTGAGCGGCCAAGTCTCGTTGCCGCAAAGTAGTACAGCCCTCATTGACGTCTTATATACGTGACTCTTAAGCTTTAGAGAGATACCTTTCTGTCGCCACAGGTGTCTCAGATTAGCGAACACCGCCCTAGCCTTGGAAACAAGCGCTTCTATTTCATTCCCTACAACTCCGCCGCTGATGCATCTTCCCAGGTATACAAACCGATCGACAACCTCTATGGCTTCGTTATCTAACATTAAATCTACGTAATCACAACAATCTTGCAGAAGCAATTTGCACTTTGATGCTACGAAGCGCATTCCGGAGTAACTAGCAGAACTCGAAATTGCGTTCAACGTTGCTTGTGCCGCTTGAAAGTTGTTAAACAGCATCACCTTGTCATCAGCATAAACAATATCAGTCAGTCTTTCACCAAGTGGGAGGTCCACGCCGGCATCAGCTGAGTGTCGCAGACAGTCTTCCATTATTTCGTCTATGACAAAGTTGAAAAAAATGGTGAAAGGGGACAGCCTTGACGTACGCCGCTCATGGTGCTGAAACTGTCAGACAATTCACCGTAAACCCTAACCTGAGCCGAAATATGTGAGTGAAGCGCCGATTGTATGTTCACATACTTGGTCGGTAGACCTCTGCGTTTAAGCGACTCTAAAAGTGTAGATCGATCCACCGAATCGAACGCACATTTATAGTCGAGGAATACGGTCATTGTTGGCCGGCGGTAAACATGACGCTGCTCCAGAATTTAACGGAGGGTAAAAATGTGATCTTTACAGGGCGAAATCCTGCCTGTTCTTTCCTCATGCTTGCCCCCAGAGCTGCAATGAATCGGCGAAGTATAATAGATGTCAGAACCCTAGTAATGACTAGGGTCAAACTAAATCCTTTATGGTTTTCGCAAAAGCCCCGGGCTCCTTAAATATGAGAACTATTATCGAGCACGGAGGGATGGTCTCCGTCGTCCACACAAGTTGAAACAACTGAGTCGAGGCCT
>JTDE01020896.1:2936-13009 GCA_014338405.1 Paragonimus skrjabini miyazakii | reverse complement strand
TTACCATACCCATCTATTTCGACTGTTCGACCTAGTGGTACTCACGGTTTTAGCACAAGCTTCTGGTCAGCTAGCATTTAAATTCTGGACGGTCGTCATCATATTCAGAACCAGGTGGATACGAGTGACGCTTGTTTAGAGGGTTTATTGATGTTACGGAAATCCAATTTTGTCTCAACTGCACAGCTTCTTCGTAACACACCTCATTACAACAGGTTTTCATAGCTGCTGTGATTCTTCCTCAGTGTTCTTAGATTCTCGTAACTAACTCGATCTGGGCAACTTGTTTATTAATGCTTTCTGGTAAGCGTTCCTTACACTCTCCTTGCTCGGATGTCAGTTAGTTGTCTTGCATTTATGAGTGTGTGACCTCTGGGCAAATGACGAAACAAAAGATGAGCGCACAGTAATATGATCCGAATCCGGAAGATTGCTTCAAAGTACAGGACAGTCTTTAACAAAGTGATGCCACCTGCAACTGACTGCTATACGATCGAGTTGTGTCCATGGCTGAGAAGAACAGAAAGGTCTCCAAGTAACACAATGTCTCTAACATAATCGACTGTTTACTGGGATCCACTCGAGCAAACATTGTTCTGCTCTGGACTACAATGCAATTTCCATTCCAGCTTGACTACCAGATTTAGCTTTGGCGTCACTACAGACCGTAAGAAAGAACCACCTGGAGATGAGCCCAAGTGAATACTGGCATTGGAATGGTGGACTCGTGTATCCGACACAGCACACATCAGGCTTCAGACTTGAGAGAGTACTCGATAGAGCAGCTTGCTGACCAACTTGTCGAAGAGTACGGACATTGAATGCGTCAATCTTTACCAAGTTGGTTTGAATTCAACAAAAAAACAACTGTCGCCCGAGGGCACACGGAAGGCAGAAATATTGCGGGGGTGGGAATAGGGGGAGAAGGTCGTAATAGATGAATAATGTCACTGTCAGGAAAACGCTAACTTCTGTTACTTCTCGGTATTTTATGCCGTGGAGGGGGTTCCTTTGATGGATGTCACTCTGAGTCTTTGGCTCGAATGTTTGACCTGCGAGACAACAGGATACAGGGTTTTCCTGGGAGACCTTAGCCAGAACCAATGGCTCAGGAATCTGATTCATTGGGCAGCGAGGGGCTTGACTAGCCCGAGAGTGCAGTGAATAAGACAGTATTGTTTGATTCTGATCACTGCTGTGCGTGGTGGATATGTTCGAAGTTACATCAAGTCTTTGAATGTTACTGGATGTTTTTCGACTGTACTAGCTAGTACGCTGGCCGTCACAGTCAACCGTTGGGTGGTCGGAGTGCACTTTGTTTGAGGGTACCTTTTCTAACCCCTTGTTTTCTTCTTTTGCCACAGCAGTGTTACAATTAGAAAAATGGTTCTGCTGTATGTTCACAAGATCACGTCTCACTATGGAGCACTTCTACGCGTTTATCTGATAAGGTTTCGACTGGAAGGACGGAACTCCTAGTCAAGATGGCCCTCCAGATCGATGTGGTGCATAGGTCTGACCAGCACTTCAAGGTAGCAAAGTGAGCCAGGATCCAATCCACATTAGCGTGCATCAAACGTCAACATCTACGCGAACCTGATCTGAATTTGCCTGTCTCAAAGGACCGCTACAAACGCTACAGAAATGTATTTTTAACGATTCGACAGAGCCCATAAGTGAACTTCGATTGATCCGTTTTGAATCTGAGCACGATAGTTTGCGTGAAACGTACTTGATCGTATCAGCTAGAGAAATGATGGACATCTCCTACGAGAGGATGGGTGGCTGTCGTTTTTTCTGAGTACCGATTGCGCTTGCAACATATAAGGTGTTAGTGAGATTATACAATAAAGGTGGTTCATGTATGTACAGCTTGTTGCAATGACTTGGCAGGTGGGCTGAGCAGTTTGAAGAATTGTTCAACGGACCTGGACCATCTCATTCAGCCGTAGACGATGTGGATTGTGCGGTTGGTTATGACATTCTAGACGAGTCTCGATCGTCGTTTCAAAGTTGGTGTTGGTCGTCTAAAGTGACCGCGTTCTGTTTCTGTGTAGTGCTCTGTTATTGGCGCTTGCTAACAGTCATTTTCACTTTCAAGAAAGGTTCTGGAATATCATGTAAAAACCGCTGTGGCATCAGCCTTTCTCCTGGTACACCTAAAATGGTCAGGAGTCACATAATACGGTGGCTTTTGAAACCTAGAAAGAATTGATTGCCAGAACGGGACAGGTTTCTGACCCCGTCAAAAGTGCATCGATTAGTTTAGTACGGACAATGGAGCACCGGCCATTTTGTTATCAACCAGCGGTCGTAGTATTTTTTGGTCTGAGCGTTGTTTTTGATTCGATTTCCCGCCGGATTTTTCAGTGGGATACCCGCTCTGAATACGGATTGCGCATCTGTAGCGGCCATCTCGGTCATTCTTCCTTTTCCAGTGGTGTGAGGCAGGAATGTCCGATTCTCCTCACCGTCTTTAACTATGTGATTTCTAGAACACTGAGGTGTTCCCTGGATCTCGGAGTATAGCTCCTGTCAGAGTGCAGCCTGGTTGATATTAAATGTCCGAACGTCAGTGTTCTGCCCAATTTTTCAACAGACGACAGTCAAATCACACTTAACTGGTTAAATGCGATTGCTGGTTTGTGTAGAGTTCAGTTTACATCTTCAAGGTATACTGTTGTTACGAGATTGGGTTGGTCTTGATTGTCTTTTTTTTGTTTCGGGTAAACCCTTTAGACTTGTTCACTTCACCTACCTGGGTAACGTCACCTCATTGGTTTATATAATTGCTAAGGAGGCATCCAGGATAATAACGAAAGAACGTGGTTTGATTATTATTCTCTCTTATTGGCGACATGGATAAAGTTGTCTGTTAAAGAGAAAGTTTACAGGGCGCATGCACGTCGGTTTTCATTTACAGATCATATAACCGACCGATTTTTGTGGAAGATGCCTATACGCTATCGATATTCGACCATGATTGACTTCGTCGATTAGTCTGTATCAACTAGTTCAGTTTTGTGATCAATGCTGTTACCACAATGTTCAGGTTCTCGATCGACAACCGAGAAAGTAAACTTTTCACTGTTTAGGCCACCTAAAAGGTATGCCGGAAAGGCGCCCGCCGCACCACACATTGTTCAGTCCGGCCGCTGACGGATATAAACCACAGGGCAACCAGATGACCTGGTTATGGACTATGAAAACCTTGACCACCCCACTAGTCACGGTTAACAGGTGCCGCCTTCTAGGTTGGAAACAGTTTTTGACGTGAAAGCCTGTGGCATTCGGTGATGAGTCTGCATCCGTCGGGTTATTGACTCCTCTTCGTGTGTTTGCTTAGTTTTGTCGAACATTTTGCTTGTTTGCTGATCTGCACTTCGTGGACTACTGTCAGACTCAACGGCAGCCAAAACCGTGGTAACCGCGGGTGTGGCTCAAGGCTGAAACTGATGATGACGAAGCTGCAAGTGGTGCAGCGGAGGCATATTAACCAGTGACAATTATACTTTCGGTAAAATGGACGTGATGTTTGCGCATCAATTGTTTGGAGATGGCAAAAGCGTGTATTACGTTCAACGATAAGGCAAACGACGTGTTAAACTAACGGGATGCTGTGGGCATAGTTTCAAACACACATCTTTAGTACAATTTGCGTGCTTGTTGAGACTTAGGCTCTCTGGAGCTTGTCAGATATTTTGTGTGGTGAAAGTGGAGCCACTTAAATGTATGGTTGATCTTGACAAAGTTTGGGCGGGAGAAGACATGTCTGAGTACTTCCGCTTTGTTGTTAGGGTGGAAGATTATTTTTTTGCCACTCAGCAACTACTAACTTTTTGGAGCGTACGCTATTTTGCGCACCACTGCATTCAAGTACTTGTTTTGAAAATTATTTGTGACAATATGTTTATCTGAGTGCGTTTTTGTCTCATATTTGCTTTCGTTCATTTTTGAAGTTTTTGTATTTATCTACATACAGGTGATTCGTCTGCTTACGGCCCCGCCCTGTGCACACCGGCAGTTCCGCGTCATCGCTCTGTCAGCCACGCCCGCAGCTGACATTCAAGGCGTACAGGCTGTGATCGCAAACCTCCTCATCTCACATTTGGAATTGCGAACGGAAGCGAGTGCTGATGTGAAGCCGTACGTGCAACATCGCCAGATCGAAACAGTTGTTGTCCCGCTCGGTCCGGAACTGAGCGGTTTTAGACAACAACTCGTGGACTGTGTACGGATGCCACTGGAACGACTGCAATCACTCGGTGCGATTCGTGCGGGAATGGGGGATCTGCGCCCTGAGCGCATGGCCAAATACACCGTAGTCAAGGCACGAGAAGACTGGTCTTCCGGCCCGCTAGCTGCGCAGCTGTCAGCTAGAGATGCCGGATCTGTTCAGTGTGATTTCGGGTTGGTAACTTGTTTGCTACATGCGATCGAATTGCTCGATCAACATGGTCTACGTCCACTCTACCAATACTTGAATGGTGTTCTGTTTGGTCAACGAGCCAGTGGATTTGTACGTAATGAACTAATACGTCTTCCCGGAGTGGAACAAATATGTTTGGACTTGTCCAACCGTTTTCAGTCCAAGTGCAATTCGAATTTAGAATTGAACAGCACCCAGACTCCTTTTCTGGGCGGCCATCCAAAACTAGACAAGCTGAAGGAATTGTTGGTACGTCACTTTAACTCTTGTCCGTCAAATACAGAGACGCGTGTGATTGTGTTCAGCCAATTTCGTGATTCCGTTGACGAAATTATGCACATGCTCAAGCAGCTACGTCCGTTGATTCGACCTGCAAGTTTTATCGGTCAGGGTTCTGGGTCCCATCGATCCCCGGTACTAATGGCCGCCTCGAAAACCGAGGATCAATCTCCGACTAACTCTGGCTTGCCAACGGGACCGTCACCGTCTGCAGGGATTTCTCAACGTGATCAAATTCGTGTGATGAACGCCTTTCGATCAGGCGTGTACAACACCCTCGTCTCCACATGTGTGGGCGAAGAGGGACTGGATGTAGGTCAGGTTGACCTAATTGTCTGTTTCGATGCGTTCAGGTCACCTATACGGCTAATGCAACGATTTGGACGAACGGGCCGCCAGCGTATAGGACGTATTGTGATGCTTCTTACTGAGGGACGTGAACAAAGGAATCACGCAGTCAGTGTTGCAAGAACCTCGTCCATACACAAAGCACTTCTAGAAGGTGGCGCCTACAGAAAGCTAGCCTTTTATCCGCACAATTCACGCATGGTTCCTTTAGGCCTCGATCCAGAAGTTACTTTTGAAAATTTGGAGGCTTTAAACATAGCAGACGTAAACACGCAGCGTACTACTACGAGGAATGAAACGCGAAAATCTCAGGAGATCCCGAGAAGCCGTATCCTGGATGACAGACTGGATAAGGTTCGATCACATGCAGATGCAGTTGGTCTGCACCATCTGACTTTGCGTCTCTTTCCACTGTGTCCATCCCGCCTAGTTTCAGTCAATCTACCTCAAACATCGGAGTTGGTCTCAGAATGCAATCAACCATCCATCACAGAATTGTACAACTTGACCTCTACAGCTCGCCTAAGAGCCACTCGAGACTGTCTGCAATCTCGATTGATATGCGATGAGAACCGAGGATCTTCTACTTCATCGCGGCATCTAGTCTCTATCCTACGCCTAGTGGAATTTCATCGACGTGGAGTTACCCAGCTCTCGTTTCATGCACTGGGACTTCGGTCTGTGGATGTTGATACAACTATGGGTGAGCTACTTGAAGGAACTGATGCTGCTACCTTGGAGCAGCAGGCATCCTTAGAATCAACAAAAAAAGCGTCGGTCAGCTTATCGCTTGCAAACTTGTCATCTCCTGATTCCGAAGCGAATAAAGTCACAGAACATTGTGATTCTAATCTAACTTCTCTTTCTCTTCCGACATTAGTCAGGGGGTTGGTATCTAGTAAAACCTTTTTCACGGCTCATGTGGACAGCACTGATTTGAGTGTGAATATCGCCATGAAGAATTTTTTAAACTATCTCGATAAACCGAACGCAAAAATCAATTTACTGAGCCTGAAAAAGGCGTGGAGTGATCGTACAGAATTTGAATCAAACTCGCCTGATCTAAGTATCAACAACAATGCTTCAGAACAAACTAAAACAAGCTCGACCACACCCGATTCTGGTCACGCCCCAGCTTTGTTTAAAGTCGGCGATAACGTTGTTGATAGCACCTCTTTGTTGAATTCGAATTCCAGTCCATATTCTAGATGTTTTCAAACCAACTTGGCCGCAGCTTTTCACCTGACAACCCCAAGCCGACGTGCTCTTGGAGTCGCCCGAAGCACTCCAAGAGCGCAACCACTACAGTTTCCAAACACTTTGGCTTCTACCACTCAGGTGAATTTGTCGACAGCGTTGGCGATGCTTGATCACTCAACCATTCGTCTCGATGCATCCTGTCTTCTAGAAGACAACGACGACGTGGATGAACTAAATAGACTCGGCACAACTCCTGTGGCTAAACACTCAATCAATGCACCACACAGCGCCATATTTACCGGGCCACCACTTTCAAATGCCAGCGGTACACTCCAATTTGGAACCAAACTTTCGTTGAGCGAAGATTTTGGAAACGACTTTCTGCTTCCTACGCAACCAATAGAATTTGATATCAACGCCAGCGAGAAACACGCGCAATCAAGTCCATATCGTTTCTGTAACGGGTCGGATTCGTATTCTTTCTCATCGCTGATTGATTGGTCGCCGTTACCAGTAGAGAATGAATCAGAGGATAGTCGTATCAAAACTCTTGTAAGTGACTTTTCGGACCAAATTGCATCTACAGCACTCGGTGAGCCGGAAGCTAATGCTAAGCGCAGTCACTCTGATCTCGATATGGATTCTCCGGTAGTTCCTCCGAAACGAAGGGCCGAACGTCACCAAAAGAGTAAACGAATTTTACAAAGTCAGTCTGAGACAATCGACGCACACAAAAAAAGTCCAGCCATATATTCGAAGACAAGAAAATACGCAGCAACCAAACACCAACTTTTATTGACACAGGCTGGTGCTGCGGATGATACTGGTGACGAGTTTGAACTCTCTGACCTTGACACATACGACGACAGTTTCATCGACGATCGCCATCTGTCGGAAACCGAGTCAAACCACACAAATCAATCTGATACAAGCAGACTTGACGCGTCGGCGATGATTGGCATATACCTCAAGTCTGTGAGAAGTCCTCCTTTGAAGATTGCTGAAGGATATCGTACCCATGTGTATCGTGTGTCTAACAAACAAGATCCAAATTGTGGCGCTTCAGCAGATTCATCTGACACGAATGTGAAGACTTTGACATACTGTCGACCGAAAGCTTCAAGACCAAACTATTTCAACGGACAGAAAAATAGCAGGATGGATATCATCTCTCAGGTTAGTCTGTATTTTATTTGCAGGTTAGCGCACATGCAATGTGCGTCTCGGTGCCTTACTTCACGGCGGTATCGCCGGGGTTGATCACACAGGTAGCATAGGACGCCTTCGACAGGTTAACGAGACCAGTTCATTGCTTCAGCCTGCACTTTACCTTAGCGTAGCGTAAGGCTCTACCTCGAGATTAGCAGCAGTCTGTACTCGACCTCACGATTGATAACTTCTCGTTGGAACCGATTAAGAAGTTCACTCACCGATCGTACGTGCATTAGTAGACTGTGGCGAACTCAATGCTTGACTAGTCGAAGTCAGGATGCCATTTCTCAGCATGTGGACGGTTCAGACGAGCCTTACGAGTACCAACCGATCGTTTGACGCGTTGTTCGTACGCATTAGTTGGATTGGAAACCGTAATCTGGTAAACACAGCACAACGCGCGTTTGAGGGTTGAAGAGTGTAATGCCGAGTTTTCATTCCGTTCAATGTTACCGGCTTCCTGTCTGACAATACTTACCGGTAGACGGAAAAAGCGCGACACTGAAGTCAAAGACTCTCGCTGAGAACTGTTCTCTTTTAACGTCATCCATTTTTTCAATCTGTTGTGCTGTGTTCAGCATGGGCACAACCTACTTTCTGGATGCACACTTACTTTTAACAAAGTTTGATTATCTAGTTAATTTTGACTAGTGTAATACGAACAGTGCTTTCCAGTATTGGTATACTCCCGAAGAACAAGCAAAGCAATTTTCCATATGCAACAGAACATGATCTCTCCAAGTTTCTGGCAACATGAAGTTGTCTGTTTAAGATATTATAACAAAATCCTACCCAAACGCTGCAAAGTGATGTGATGTTTTTCACAATACTTTTGCGTCTAACTGAAATAATCACAAATTACTCCCATGAAAACTGTCCTCATGAGGAGAATCGCAATGATCAGCGCTGATTTTCCGAAATATAATTTAAAACATCACGTTACAACAGAATAATTTGATCAATCGAACGTCCAAGTGTTATGCTATTTTGTGTCACAGCAGGAAGGTGACAAATGATCATATTTGTTTTTGCCACTGTACTAGGAAACGTGCAGGTATGAATCTCGTCTAATTCTTATTTCAGATACCCGAACAAGAAGACTACGAACTGGACAGCTTCTGTGTCGAAAACTACGAGCCAACACTGCAGCTGAGTCCAATCGAGGTCAACACACGCACGTCAACACTAAAACAGGTCCGTCGACGCATATTGGCTGATTCAGAATAATCAAATTCCCTTCATGTATATAGAACACAACTTATTATGCTTTATTTTATTTCAACTGATTGTAATTTTACACTGCCATATGGGCTGCTCAGAGTAACAAGAATAAGACTAACAACTAGCAAATAGTCTGCTAGTTTAGAACTATGGGTATCCAGCAATGTGTTTAAAAGCGCGCCCGTCCAAAGTTCAACGGTTCACATATTACATGACGGGTCCGGCGACAGGGGATTTAATTATTGCTTTTGTTTTTCTAGCTTGAGGCGGAGCGATTCGGGCATCGCGGGTGGTGGTGGTCGAGGCAATGCCATGGCGACCTTGAAGGCATCGTAAATGAACCATTGTAACGCGGTCAGCGTACCGATCATGATAATCCTCGGTCCGATACCAGTCCACATGCCTGGCGAAAAGAAAATAAAGCTCAGATCAGACGTCATACCACAGCAGTAGTTTATCTGTGTTGATTACTTTGAAAGAAAAAAAATGAACATGGAGGATTCTAAATCAATAAGGATCAAGTTTCACGACGTTAGTCATATCACGTATGGATTTGAGCGGGTATATGTATAACACACATGTAATCTTGAAACAGGGAAGTAAACACTGAGGTGCATGATGAACATAAGTATGGATAATCGAAAATTATTCGTAAGCATGACTAGGTGATCAGTGATTTCGTAGAAGGCATTGTCTGTTACAACCAGGACTGAAACAATAAGCCTGCAACATATGGATACGCACACACAAACACGAATAAGCACGATCACGTGTAAAATTCCGTGAAGTTCTGAACATGACAAAGTGATAAGGTAGAAAACAGCGTTACAATGTGAGTATTATGAGCAGAAATAAATCAATAAATAGAATAATACAGCGTGGCGATAAAAGGGTAAGAATAAAAATAAGCAGACGAGGCAGTGACGCAAAAGAAACGTCAGCATCAGAAAAAAATCTGTGATTTGTGATACACAAATCACGCCTTGGTGCCAGTTTCAACCACTAACGCAGCAATGAAAGAAACAAGAGCAATTTAACAAGGTCTCGGACGCAAATGTACGCATCCTCAAAGTGCTCTACCGTCAGACTGTGTGGCAAAGAATATCATCATGTGTCCTTGGTTTAGAATCTCAGGATATGCAACCTACGTGTGCTAAAGAAAATCAGGTACAACACCGAAGAGTGATTAGCGATGCCTGTGTACAGAATCTACCACACGTGCCTTATCCCTTTCATTCGTGTTTCATTTCATAACATCACTATGCTACAAAAGTAACAAGATGCTTTACCAAACCGAGAAATAAACTGAGCTAGATGGAGAGCAAACAAAACTAGACCAGACAGCATCTGACCATGTCCGAGACTTTGTCTCGAAATAAAAACT
>JTDE01020895.1:3688-49871 GCA_014338405.1 Paragonimus skrjabini miyazakii | reverse complement strand
TATATATATATATATATATATATATATATATATATATATATATATATATATAGAAAACAGATGCCTTCATGTAATAGAAATCACGCCGCCTCTTCTATTCACTCCCATCAAGCTAATGATTCGAAAGCATTCGGAATGCTCAAGCGAAGACAACCAGATCGACATTGTGGTGCCAAACGGAGACCATCCTAAATTGTATGTTGTGTACAACCGCGAGCATAGTGACGATGATCCAATTTAGACAGTTAGTATTAGCTATGTGCACCGATCCAACATCACTTTCGAGGTACATGATGTTATGCACATTTAAATAAATCGGGAAAACCAGATCAGATAAAGATCATTCAACAGCACACGGAGAAATCCATTAGACGTTCTGAAAGGCTCCTTTTAGCCCACTGACAGAATAACGCACCTGCAGCGTTCAAAATCGAACAAACGGCAATCACGTGAGTGGACTGATGGAAAATGAACACAAATCACTCATGCATACGATGCGGTAATTTCCACTGGATTATAAAAAAACTGTGACGAACTATTGCCTTCGATACTCTATCGTCAGGTTAATACAATTATATGAGTTCAACGAAGTTAAAACGGTATATGAGCAATGAGAAAGATATGGCGGAATGTCACAGGGTCATCTAAAGAGTTACAAAATTCCAACCATTTGTAAACTAACCATTCAAACAGCGTTACTGATGAGTGGTTTGCAGTTCCACCCACCATTACATCACAAATTTATCCATAGCTGTTTATGTATTGATTTAGCTTCGTCGAACCTATATGATTGTATTGATTTGATAATGAATTATTGAAAACAATAGTTCGTCAAGGTTATCTTCTATCATCTCGGCCAGTGTAAGATTGACTTTGTACCAATGAGGCACGAGAGAGAAAAGCTCAGGCCGTCTCTATTGTTGAGGTCCTAAAAACAACCCACCATAGTCCGTAGTTTTCATGGAGCATTTTCTATGCCTATTTTATTGTTCACTACCACATTTTGGTTGGCAAACTTACACAGAGCTAATCAGATCGTATTGTTGAATGTCTTGCGGTTGCATTACGGTAACACTAACCAGCTTACTACCATAGCGGACTGGATTATACATAGTTGAGAGAGACATTTAGTAGAGGAGTGCGTTAGTCTAAGGCGTAACAGAAACTGGTGATTATCAACGAAGTGAAGGTCGTCGATTGGCATTTGAAATAAAGTCAAGTGTAGCAGTTGTTTATTAACAACGAAAACTGACTTGCAATCCGGAGCAAAATATAAAAGATATGGAAATCATTGTAAATGAAACGCGAGATCGATGAGCATTTGAATCCATTTCCGAAAAAAGATTGGTAAAATCAGCGGTATTTGAGTCAAATAAGATTCTTGGATGGAAACTGAAAGATTGAAAACAAGAAAATGGACAAGTGCATGGAATGCACAGATCGGATTACACTATGGATAAATGACCATTGCGCATGCGTTTCAAATGAGAAAGACAGACGGCAAGGAACGTGGGCTGACAAGAAAAAGTAGTTACTAGTGGGGCATGCAGAATTCGTTTTCATTATTTCGGATGAACAAACGTGAGGCCACAAGTATCGCGCGAACACTACACTTCAGTCCTGGGAACAACCTGGAATGACAATTACAGTTTCATGCAGAGAATGGGGCTAATCAACGTGGGAAATAAGATCAGATTATGAGCGACTACAAATGGAAGTCAATCAGTTTATGAGATACAGAAATGCAATAAATTAGTTGTGCAAGAAAAATAGGCACCAGGAGGTGTTGATACCTAACTTTCGAAATACAAGCATGTTGACAAAGCAGCTTCTGACGTCTGATTCTGTCAAAACAAACGACGTAAAATAAAAAGTATGATACCTGTAAGACAAAAGTGATAATTAGGAAAAAACATGCATAGTCCTTGAATGGGCAGGCATAGAAAACTAGCCGGAATAGTAACCTGTTAACAAATAGGTAATTGATCTAACAAAAAGAGTTAATCATTTAAGTCACATATCTAACCGAATGACTCTTCAAAGGTGGATCAAAACGCCTGTATCCCTGAACATGAATATAACCGCGCCCGAACACAAATATCTTGAAGTGCCGGCAGAATTAACGTAACCTTCTTTGTCGCCCAAGTCAGAATCCGCCAAAAGAATATAATTCTTATAAACATGGAGGTTGAGCAAAACAAGCGTGTACATTTCAGAAGCCTAGTGATGATTACCGTTCTCGATATCCAATAAATCAAAAACACATGATCAGGCTGAAAATGGTCGAAGTCAGCCTTAAAAAGTTCCCGTGAACAAAATTGAAAACCCTCGCAAAACTCAGTCACTGTTTGGTGTATAATTCATTGATTATATTTACACATACGAAGCCGATCAAGTAAAATCAGATGCACTGTAAATCGCAGTAGAGAGGAAAAATCGAACATCCATTGACTGAGGTTTCAATGAGTTGCCTGTAGCACTAGGAATATTATAGACACTGATCTATGTTAGGCAATCTTAGGACCAATCATTGATGAGCTTGAGTCGGAAGTGTGTGACACAGGCAATCGATGGGATATATGTGAATAAGTAATCAAGACGAAATGTCAAGCCAACGTTTTCAGATGCCTAAACATAACACTATTTTATAGAACTATTTATAAATCATATTGTAGGCAAATCCGAAGAAAGCTTTAAGTCACTTTGGAAGGAGACTGGGAAGATTTATTGAGAGCGAGTCACCCTTGGCTTGACAAAGTTCACTTCATACCGGGTAAATTTAAACACAATGGTAGAGAAACATCCACACAGTGTGAGTAGAATCACACCGATGCAAGCTATTATTTGAGCTCCAATCCGCTGTTAGCCAGGAAAGATAATCCGTCGATCAGTTCACACCAAAATTAAATTAACATGATCAAGTGACAACGGTATCAAAAATGGTACAACAGAATGCTCACTTTAAAACTGCACAAACAGAAGTATCAAAGCTTACTAGCACAATTTCAGTTTATACAGTGTCAGTTCAAAGCGCCGTCAATGCTGCTTTGGGACTTAGGTCCAGAAATGATCGACAGTTAGTTACAACTTCAGAAACTACAAATGAACCAGATCAGACAACTGGAACGAGTTCACTGCCAATCACAGTTGATAGGTATTCACAGATTGCGGCAATGATGAGTTCCTTCACCAGACATCCAACAATGATTTTGTTGTTCACTATACTGAAGGTCAAGTAAACTGTTAGATGTTTCGCTGTGTGTAGTCGAGAGGTAGATTTCAAGCAGCTTATGTAACCAAGATCTCTTTTATATCCATCGTCAATATGAATGTTACATATGAAGCAAATCTCAGGAAAATATGCATGTTTATCACAAGTGAAGACTGGAACTTTCCAAGTTAAAAGTGGTACGACTTTTACTCAATGAGATATGGTTGCTAGTTTTGCTGGTTGGTTAACACAAGGTAGAATTGTAACGTACAGAATCCTGAGGCAGCCACTTTCATTGATCTTCAGTATGGTCATCAAACGCCTAACTGAGTTGCGGACAAGAACCGTCTAAAATCAGTTGAACCAATTTTACAGTCACGTCTTAATTAGGAAAACTTCCACTGAGCAGCCGTTCCTTTCTGCATCTTGAGGATCGCACCAACTGAATTGTATCAGAACAACCATATTGTTTAGTACGAACTATGTTCTGAAAACAGCAGCCGATTATCAGTCAGCATGTGGCAAAGTGTACACTCGGGCAAACGACCACGAAATTAACTCGCAATCACCCGCGCTCACTGGTGTGTATCATTTAAGACGGAATAAGTAAGATAACCGCCAATAGTACAAACCATTAGTGGTTAGATGGACACAGTCAACTTCAAAACAGCATTATTTTGATCTCCAGACTCGGTTGCTGCAATCAGTTAAATGAAACTGAACCACCATGAAAAAAGCTTGTCCCACAAAATAAACGACAATCGAAACAAAAAGCCCAATTTACACTTATAACAGTTAACCGTGCCTACCTCCACTTCAGCGGCTCTTTGATAGTTCTCTCTACGTAGTTCACCCAACCGAAGACGCTCTTGTTGCAATTCATTTTCCAGTTGTAACACGCGAACCTGACTCTCCACTTCCAATCGTTTGGCTTGCGTCAGCGTAAGACAACTGAAGTCAAGATCTAACAGAAGTTGATCGGGAAACAGGTATATTTTATGAGAAAAACTGTAGGCCACAAAAAAGTGGTTGGATTATGTGATTTTAACGACCCGAAGTTCTGGTCACGGAGAGTTACCTATTTCCAAAACAGAGTCGAGCATCACTGACCATATTTTAAGCACTTTAACTTTCATGTTAAATTCATGAAGTCAATAAAACTACACATGTAATGAGATGTTAATACCTTGTTTTGGTTCATTAACAAGAGTGATTCCAAAAACGCAAATAAAGAGGAAGCTTAAACGGAATATACGGAAGACAAATGTTGCATTCACGACATTGAGTGCTGGCAGAATGATCCAAGGGATCACTAGGAACTTGTGTTACACATCAGCACTGAAGGTGATGGCGGTGTCTATATAATTATCAACCTTTCGATGCTAATACGTAACACGAATGACAAACTTTTAGCTACGTTTACCACGTAATTGCCACGGTAGTTATGCACGCAAAACACGAATACAGTTAACTTCAGTTGTGACAACTTAAACTCATCGGTTGATCAGTTCAAGCGTCACTGTCGAGCTCTAGGATTCATATATAGAGAGCGGGTGGAAAAAAAATAGAACACGAACTTTCCACAAAACTTACGAAAATACGGTAAAGTTCACATTAAACTCAAGAAAACTAATAAGAGCATTTCAGACGTTCAAACGACGTTTAAAGTGAGTACACTGTCTAATATGGTCGATAAACATAATTACTGTGAAATTCACAAAAAAGATAGGGTTAATCTGCATAATGAATACAGTTACGTTAACTAGTGTAAGAAATTTACGTCGATATTTCATCTCTTGCACCTCAAGGCGTTCGTAATTAAATGACATACTAAGCAGATCTCAGTGTACTGTTATCAGTGGCAAGAAAGTCAGGCAGCTCAAACATAAATGGAAGCAGTCGAGGTAACCTGAGCTCGGACTCATGTCCAGTCAGAACCACTGACTATCTAAGACTCTGATGTGGTCTAGTATAGGTACAAAATAATTATTAAGCCCGAATAACAAAATGATCGTTACAACTAAGAAGACTTCATGAAAGAAAGATCTGGAATATGTCACTTGCAAGACGTCCAAGAAGCTGGAACAAAGTCCACAAAAGTCTGTTCATCTAATCCACCCATGCAAATTCTGAATCATTGACAACTCAGCGCGTATGCGAGCGGAAATCTCAGTGATTACCGACACTACATGTATTGTTAGATCTTACCTGCATGTGTTGTGTTTGTGTATGTATGTCAACCTCAGTTGATAATTTCAAGTTGAACATCACTCACATTTGATCGCAGCCTTTGTATTCAGAAAGACATTCCAGCCAGCCTCTCTCGAAAATAAGCACTAGACTCGAGCTCGTCCGTAGTTCATATCTTTGCAAGGCTACGCACTACTGACGAGCTCTTATGAGAGCGAAACTAGAGTCTGGTGTTTCTTTTTGTAAGAGGCTGGCTAGAGAATCTATTCGAATTCAAAGTCTGCAATCAAATATGTTCGGCTTGAAACTCATCGTCTGTTTTACTTTGTGAAGTAAACAAATGAGACAATACGTCTGTGTGCCTAAATTCTGTGCTAAAAAATTGAAGTCAGCAAAGAACAATGGTAACTTATCTTTGAAAACCGTTGGCAATGTGCATTGAAATGCCTTTCTTACTATTGAAAATGACCAACAAATGTCTGTGACTGATCTGAAGTGAGCATATTCTGTCATAAATCATCCTGTGGAATTTACATATAACGAAAAGTGAGATCGGAATTCTTTTCCCGCTGTGATAGAGATGTGCACTGTTGACGAGCGCCAACAAGAGCGAAGCTCAAATCTAGTATTTCTTTTCAAAAGAAGCTGGCTGGAAAGTCGATGTGAATGCAAAGGCTACGATGTGATGTTCAACTTGAAATTAATCAAATCCCCACTACTTATTAGTAACATAAAAAATTGGTAGCCGAAGTTTTGAAATTAGAAAATGGATCGTGAGACAAATGTCTAAACTATGAAAGCAAACTTTACTTGATTAGAAAGAAGAAGATTTTTTATGGCCTTTAGGTGTACATTTCAAAGGTTTCACCAGAACGTTAAAAACATGATACTTGGTTTGGCACTAAACTAATAAGTTTGCAT
This sequence comes from Paragonimus skrjabini miyazakii, assembly GCA_014338405.1. Classification (NCBI taxonomy): domain Eukaryota; kingdom Metazoa; phylum Platyhelminthes; class Trematoda; order Plagiorchiida; family Troglotrematidae; genus Paragonimus; species Paragonimus skrjabini miyazakii. Next base: position 43,549 of record JTDE01020895.1, on the reverse strand, counting down.
TCTAATGATTGTCTTGCGACAGTATACATGAAAAAGTGTTTAGGAATTCGAATCCTCATACCCAGATCTGAAAGAATTACCTATAGTGAACAAAATCCTTCACAGGATTAATAAACGATATACGGCGTGCGGTAAGATTAGATAACGACTTTGGAGAAGTGGAGTAGCTGACTGACCTTCAGATTTTCGAGTCACAATAGCTTGCTTAACACTGCCGATAAGGTCGCCGGTGGCTTTGGAGATTCTCTTGTTGGTAACCTGAAGGTCGACCAGTTGGGTGGAACCTGGTGGCAGTTTAACCCGAGTGGAGACGAACAACTGCGTGGTGCTAGCGGAAACTTCTTGAGAAATGACAAGTAGTCGTTCCAGCACGTTACCTCGACCAGAAACCAAATCATCGGCCACCTCGCTAGAGAAAGATAATGTCCATGAAAATAGAAGTTGTATGACACAAAAGCACACATAAATAGCACGATCAGCAAGTAAATATGATGTAAGGAGAAATGTATTCGATTAGCATAAAGTAATGTGATACAGATAAGAGTGGCATACACGAGGACGTTTGCACACGCTCCGACAGACTTGGCTGCAGAAACAAAACCTTCAGTCCAGCGGTTGTGCGGTTTGTAACAGTCACCATTTTGAGGTTTATCCTGTGGAAGCAATAAAAACCAAACCGTGCTAAATCTGGCAGAGCTCGGAATAAATCACTTAAAACAGAAAACGAAGAACAACTTCATTGAGAAAGGTGGTAGCAAATGACCAGAAATAATCATATAAACCGCACTTGTTCGCAAATGGAAGCTCATAAAACCGCCGCAACGTTCAGGATATCAAGTCATAAATATAAAAAATTAGTAAATTCAAGGAGCTGATAACCAATAGCTCTAATGGCCGCGCGCCACATATTGAATGTAAAAGCTGTATTTTGTAGTTATTTACCCTAAAACAACTTTCGGCAAGTGTCAAATACATTCATTTAGAGTAAAGGGTGCTTGAGATTGAAACAACTTCGCAATGGCAAATGTACCATGACTGTTTCAGACGACAAGTCTGTCAGAAGAGCAGCAAATATTACACAAATCTGTTTCACAGCGAACAGTAAACACAAGATCGGTGGTACCCGCAGGAGAGTGAGGGATCCAGTTCACATTTTGAAAAAAGCGATTACCAGTTGGAATCTATTAAGCTGGACAATCCCAACGAGACCGGAAAATACTGTTTGGCAGGCCTGCAGATTAAAAACGTCGGTGATGACGGGGTATAAATGAGAACGTACCCAAGCAAACCGATTGTCTGGTTAATTAAAAATGAGACAACATGTCAGAGCATGAATAAATGCTTACACCCAGAATGAAGTAGAGCTAAATCCAACGGATCACAACCATTAACATTATCCAGGGTTCGTCACAACGATTGCCAAGTAAAACGAAAAGATCAGAGTTCATTTTAAGGTTGTTCACTCACCGCAAGCGATTGTTGAATAGTACTTGACTTTGCAACCAAGTCACTGACGACAGAAATGAGATCACCGCAATGTTCTAAAATCGTTTGGTGCACATGCATCTTATCACCAGAAGCAGTAGAACTGGATACATTGGCAAGTTCCTGTGTACGACAAGGTATAAAAATGGGTGGAATCGGAACAGAATTTTACGCAAAATATTACGGAAAGAACGTCCGTAAGAAATAACCTCCGGCTGAATATCTTCACCTTGTGAATCATGGATCTGAGCTGGGGCAATCTCAACCGTTAGTGTTCAGTCATCTAGTAGTATTAATACTCTTGGACATGATCTACAAATTCAGATGAATTTAAAACACTGAGTTCCCTTAATCCCTTCAATCAAAACAGAGAGAAGACATATATCGCGAGATGTTAACATTTCGACTTACTTACATCAGTCGCCAATGTAAAGCCAGCAAATTTTATACGAACTGCGGTCACCTGGTTGACCTTGCCACACAGTTCAAGATATTGTTACATAATCGCAACCCGAAACTGTTAGTGATTAGCGAGGTAATGCTAATCAAACAACATCGGCCAGTTTTGTATGCACAGAAGGCGATGACGCAATCAATCTTTTCGCCGTGGAAGTGATCGAACTATTAGCGCGTGAAAGGTCAACTATGTGGTTGATTCGTTCAACTGTTGTTGCTATAAGCAGTTTGTATAAAATTTGCTGGTTTTACTTTAGTGACTGATGAGAGTAAATCGAAGTGTTAACATTTCGCGATATATGTCTTCTCTCTGTTTTGACTAAATGCAGATGAGACAAGAAGAGTAGAATGAAAATTCGCATTGCGGTCTAAGACATTATTCAGTGATAACGTAATTATGTGAAGTCCCTGGAACTGCCGTACACTTCTGGTACAGACAGGCCAAACACCTGACCAAAATCGTTTGCCGTTCAATATACATAGTTGAGGAAATACCACCGGTGTCGAAAGCTGAACCAAGGGAGAATGTGATGGCAATAAGAATAAGTGAGTGTTCACCGTTGTGGTCAAAGGTTTGATGATAAATTTTAAGCCCAGAATAACAAAACTCAAGAGATCACAGCAGAAAAAACATTAGCTTCATTGCATCGAAATTCGGACATGCCACTTAAATCTGTTTGGAATCATTGGGATGTTTCAGTAAATACGTCGACTGACAAAGTTATTCAGTCACGCAGAGGGTACTGTCCAATTGCGTGCGCCCTGTAAAGAGTATCAGGACTGCACACAATGCTAACGAAACCTGACAATCAGATCAACTTGCGCAACAGCACAACCACTTGTGGACTTGTGGACGTCACTATAAACATACTATTATTGACGTAATTGAATGGCACAGGGTTCAGAAAACTTCAATGTGGGCGCTGTGCCCAGACTAACCGGAAAACATAACTCTTGAACCAATTCGATCTTATGAAAGTTATGATTGAATAAACAGCGGAAATGTGGGCTTGCATCATTTAAGGATTGACATTTTTCTAAGCGGACAGCGGTAAGTCCACAGGTTTGTATGGGATAAGATAAGGTGAAATGTTAACGCTTATCCGTCCCTGTATTGACTGGAAAATAGAAGTTATTGAACGGTTGATGATCGTAAAAAAAACAAAGTGTAGGAAAAAACTAGCATGCAGCGACGAATACGCAGGCAATCAACTAAAACAAACAAATATACTTATTTAGTGACCAAGACAGTGGATTAAAATATGGCCAGAACTACAGCGTTCGTCGACCCAACGCATGTGCAGATCACGTGCAGTTTGAACGTCTCAACTGCAAGCTTAAATGGTGCCTCCCAGCACTGGCAAATCCTAACTCTAGTGGGTAGTTTTATCTACTGTCCACATGTAACCCAAGGTCGGGAAGATGATCCCATGCTCTTGATATATTAACAGATGGCCAAACGAATACACAGATTCGTAAGTCAGAACTAAACCTATTCTCAAGTGCTTGTAGTCAGCCGTAAATTGATCTAACGCTATCAGGAAGCAGCCTATCAGACTCCAGATCAAGGGTTCAAAAGGTGTAAGAAATAACCCTTCAAGCCTCAGGTCAAAGTTCAAATACAACAAAAGACAGCCAATGGTAATTCAAGTCAAAGTTCGAACAACAGAAGGTGACCAATCAGAATTCAGATCAGGTCAACTCACTCTGGTATATAATTGCAGACATACATAACACTTCACCAAATACCACGCACAAATTTGTAAACTGAAATACTTACACACTGATGATGTCACCGCGTTTGTTGATGAAACGTCTGCAAACTAGATACTAAGCGCGACGAACATCTCAATCTCTAAACTCTTTACGTGATTGAAAAAGTCAGGTCCTCAACCAAAATATTAGGCACCGAAGGAAGCATGGAAGATAAAAACATCAGGACGTGGTTTGACGAGGTAAACATTGGTTCGATACACACGCACACTACCGAAAGGCTGTTATCCTACAAGTCAAACAAACCTTAAATTTTTGTTCTGCCATACGCACAGCTTCAACACTATGCGTCATTTCACTTTCCATCAATGCAGACAGTCCAGCTTCTTCGGCTTGTTTTGTATTTTGACGGAGTTGATTCAGATTACTGGTCAGCGTACAAAGACTTTCTAACGTTGTGCATACCCTGAACACATGATCTTTGGCTTCGCCGTCAGGGTCAGAGACCAATGCTTGAAACATAGTGACCGCCTCTTCACATAATTCAAACGCCAAAATGTGAAGATCTGTGACAGAAAAATGCAATAAATAAAACGCACGAATCAGATGAACTAATTTTCATTCATCATGTGATGGACTGCAGTTGCCAGGTTGTCCAGTGGGAGCATACAAAAATAACGATATCGAAACCATTGGGGTTGCTGGGATACAAACATGTCGCAACAATGATATCTGTAACGCACCGAGAACATAAAAATATGGATTTTATTGAGAGCAATGGGTGAATCAGACATCGACTGTTAATCCAAGTTACAACACTAATAAGTCGCCCCAAAATGGATGCCAAAACATGTTATTTATTAACGTTTTCTAGTCAGCCAAGTTGTATGAAGCCAACGAGCGGCAAATAATACACAGGAAGTATTGAGTCTGGGAAATTTGGCGAAAAGGATAATTGATTTGCGAACTAAAACCGACATGAGAATATGGGCAAGATTTCCCAGATACCTAGCTGATGAGGTTACGTTATACTCTCCTCGACCACTTCCCACAAGTTATGCACAACAGTTATAAAAATTGCGCAGACATTTCCAAGTTGTGAATCAGGGAGCGGTCTGGTCTCCAAGTAGCTTTAAAAGAAACAGGTTTCTTTGCAAATTGATCGCGTATAACAAACGGCAGAACTACTAGAGAGACCGATAAACAGGCTTCCTAAGAAAAAATAAGGATTGTTGACAGTAACAACGAAATGGCACATACCAGGTGACTATATAACAGTTGTGGGACATTTGAGGATCAATATCAATCACTAATATTTTGTTACTCATAATAAGAAGAATTTGGTCAAAATTAACACTGGGCTCCAAATAGTTCTTAGTTAGAGTGGTCTCCAGAAATTCAAAACAGCACATAGCTTGGGTTCTAACTGGTGTCACCATCACATGTAGATTACCCGACTAGGAACGCTTTCGACTTTAGTTAATGATTTCGATAGATGCAAGGAGCCTCTCAAACCACGACAATACGTGAAACAGTTTGGCTTGATGTACAGTATCGTACGATAGGCAAGATCGGTTCAAACACAGAATCTGACTTAGCAATCAACCAGCATCAACAACATAAAAGCAGTATCAGGCATGTTGGAAAAAAGCTTCCGAATAATACGATAAATTAAACACTAGTCAAACTCGCTTACCGTTTTCACATTTAGATAAACTTTTCAGACAGCTTTTGAAGATGTCGCTGGTTGAGAAGTCAATCTGATTGAGAAAGTTGCGCCCAAAGATAACTGGCGTACATTGGATATCAAACGAATGCTTCACTACTTACGAAAACAGTAATTGGTCCGCTGATGGCACTACCCTCATAATCGTCATCATAACACATAAACGTGTCGCCAAACATAATTAACAGAGGTAAAGAGGTGACACGGAGAAAAGGTTATCTTAGCAACGTACAGTTATATGATGCATACACTCAGTGGTTCGCAAATACCAATCTGAACAAAAAGACTTACAAGCACAGGGAGAATAAAAGCGTTTAAATTATATTAGAACTACTCACTTGTCGAACCAGTGAAGTCTGCGGTCACTCGGCTATGCAGAGCGATTTCACACAGTTCGGTTGCGAGTTCGCAAATTAGCCAAGTAAGCTCCGATGAGGCTAAATAAAAACAAAGAAATCAGACCATCAATAATCACAGAATAGTACAAGAGATCTTAGGACGATAAAAAAGGATAAGAAGCGTAGAAAGCAGGTAAAGTAAAATGTGAATGAAACACAAGCAGAAATTGAGAACCGAAACTAAAAGAGCCACATTTATGTAAGTTCCGGTAACCCAGAAGAAGAGAATAAAAAAGAGGGAATGTTTAGAGGATTAAAAAATTGCCGTGAGCAGTGGTTCATTGTTTAGTTAACCTCAAAAATAGAAGAGCACTAAAGTATTCTCATGATAAAAATAATAATAACGTGAAAAGCGGTGAAAAAAAAGTCGTGAACTCTACGCAACGTTTGTGGAGAACGAACGTACCAGAGTATGAATTCATTGCTAACTGTTTGAAATTCATTAGCATCTCTTGAGTCCTCTCAGAAATCCTCTGAAGATATTCTACAACAAAAACGAAACAGAAAAAGTTACAAATGACGTTTGCGAAATTGCAAACGATAACGATCTCGAGGCAGCTGTAGGAAATCAAAGAATAAATTATACAAATAAAAACGACTGTAATTAAAACGAAACTGTCTGTCTAATACTTCAACCACGGAGTGACTTTGCGGAGAAAACGATGTCGAGTTAAGTCCTGGATAGGGTTTTGATGCCTTTGAAAGTAACTGCAGGTATCGTTTCTCACTTTGGCAAGACTGCTCGCCGTTCTCTTTCTGTCCTTTGATTTCCTTTTTAAAAAAAAATAAAATGTGACAACAATTCCATATCTCTTTAGACTAACAGCAGATCCTTGAAAGCACATGTGCATTTGTTGGACCATTACCATTTTCCATTCTTGGTTAGCTGGCTTTTGTGGCCTAACGGACACAGAACAAATTTAAAAGTAACCATCTACCTCATGGGGCTTGATCACATCACACTGAGCAGAAGTGAAACTTACGATAGAATGATAAAGCAACTACAGGATTGACTATGCAATGACGTACATTCAGATCTCAGGGCACTCGATTTCTACATGACCGGAAGATACTTCGCTAGCCTGAAAGTATCAACCTGTGGGCGGTCGTATAGATTTGTAGCGCTCATTTTTCCTACGTTGTGTAGAATTCTTTGTTAAGAAGATTATTCTAACAAAATGAAGCCTACGGATTTATGTGATTTGTAAGTTTGACGTCGACCAGATGAGACAGCCATGTAATTCTGTCGCAAGGTGTACACTGAAGAAGCTGTAAAGCTAGCAGTCGATGTAGAATAGGCTATAAAAGTTAAATCAGCCCTTCGTGTTTAATGTTCATTCAATGAAGTACAGCCGAATAGTGTACCGTACAAAATGCATAATGGCAAACACTATACTTTTGTGGCAACTTAAGATGCATTTCAGCCAGAATGACAAAAACAGACAGACAACCGCGTTAAGAGCACTGCACTCTTCGAAAATAAACGCTATTCCATGGTCTAGATGATAACAAATAGAAATACAACAGCAACAATAGGTATAACTGACGAATGCCACGACAACCTAGGCCACTATGATACACGCAGTGAACAATGACATTGTTTATAATTGGTATCGGTTGGAGAGAATTGGTTATGCTGTGCAAAATTTAATGACATATGGAGTCGGATGTCCCCCTATTTGGCCAGGTAAAATGTTGGCAGCGCTCTTTGTATCCAATGGTCTGTTCGTTCAGAAGTACCCTGGAAACTGTTAAACCGATTCAAACTATAGACCGAAATAAACCATCGCGTGTTTCACAGAATAGACATTGCATACAGAAACCTAGGGATTATGCAATCAACCCAAAAGGCGGACACAAGCGAGTCAAGCTTTGTTGTATCCAACATACTGGCTAGCAGGTAAGCAATAAAAGCAAACGCCAGTTACTATGCAATATTTACGAGACAGTTACCATTTAGAGCGGTGGTATCCAAGCTTTTTCTGCTCATCGCCTTTTAACTAGTCGCGTATGGCCAAACGCCTACTCTGAATACGTACAGGATGAAGTTTCGGAATACTTTTGACGATGAAACATAAATGACCTCACATACATTGGAAACCACCTAATCCGTCTGGTTGGATAATTGATTTAAACTACTTAGAACAAAACCGTTTTCTATGCGTCCGATGCAAACGGTATCGAATAACAACACAGTAAAATAATCGTTTGGTGAGAGAGCCGCCAGGTTCTATCATACGTACATCACATACTTCAATGAAACATCGCAGCACATCACGAGGATTCCTTTGTTTATAAAGTTACAGTAATCACCTAGACAACAGATTTAATAAATAATACATCTTACAAAAACACCGTAATAATAAAGTAGGCAAAACAAAATGTATCGTCACACACTAATGTGATCATTCAGCTTGATAGTTTAAACAAATCACTAAACACATCAGGTCAACTCGAATAATGACAACCTCTTGTCACTACGATTAATCATATCCAAGAAGTTCTGATTCTTCGGTGGTTTACTGTTCAAGGCACCAAATCTTCGTGCAGAAAAAAATAGGGCACAAAAACAATATAAAGAGGCTTCACTTTTACTAACAGAATAGAAAATGTCATCTGTTAGTGCAGCTGTATGGTTTGATGCCCTCTGTGATTGAACGTCCACTTTGCTTCTTCATCATTCACTTCCAAGGTTACGATCCGGTTCTTTTACTTATAAAATAAATGGGTTAGTTGTTCACAAAGTTATTTCTGTGGTACACCAAACTTTAACATGAACCGCAACAGTCTTGTTCCGCGGTTACAAAAGCGAGTCACACATTGCAAGGGCGCCGTTTGAAATAAAATGTCTACACTAATCATAATGGAAAACAACAATACAAAAAACCTACCAGCCGACATTTCGTTTAAACTAATTCAAGTTCCCCACGAAAGAACATATTGCAACTGTAATATTCATTAAATTAAAAATCATTCCATCAAAATTACATAGTTAACGTACTCAGTTTAACATGAATATGCTCCAAATGTCAAACCTCTGTGTACACACTCAATTCATCCGCATGAGTAACGCTCAACAGCCAGCAGAAAGTCAACAATGAGATTAAGTAAACTAAGAAACGTAGCAAGCATAAGCCTCTCGAAAGACATCGAAATTCTGTCTGAAACAAGGGGCATACGTTGCTCACTTCTCACAGCCTGAGAAGTAGTATGCTTTTAATGAATGTGCGTTAATATTGTTTATTGCAAACACAACGATGGTCATAGACGAAAACAGCTGTTGGCTAATGCTTTTGGGACAAAATGTTAAAGTTGAATAACGCACCAGATAATAAATGGGCCTGGGTTTTTTGTTAATTAAAAAGGGCGATTAATCCGCTTGGACGACTTATAAATAACAGTCTCCTGTCTAAATCACTAAAGATGAAACTCTCCATGGGAATCTGATTTTGTCATGTTACTGTCGGGACGATTCAGATACTGAGCTGTCACTTGTATCGGTCTACAGTGACTTATAATACAGCATTTATTCGTGTTTCCTTTTGAGTGATAAATAGGACATAAGCAATCACTTAGCATTAGATCTCATTATCGTTTCATCCAAATGTACCCTAATTTCAAAGTTCCAAAGATGAGCACATAGCTGACACTTAATTTTATCGCTCACTCGGTCAGTATGGCGTGATAAGCGCGAACGGAATGAATTTGAAAATATCTGTCATCCACCGCCAGAACAGCAGTAAAAACTTCGCATAAAGAAACTCCATGTGTGACTACGCGGAAAAGATTTAATCACAAAGTAAGGTGCATAAACAGCTAATCTGGATTATGAGAAGTTCGGGGATTGAGAGAATTTCAAACTGAACACACCCCTTTCGAAGTGGTCCAGCCGAAATGTTCATCTGAATGCAGGGGCTGTGATCAAGTGTGGGTGACGTTCAGTTTGAATTAATCTGGATTAACAAACAAAATCCAAACCTTAGAACATCTTCAATAAACATAAACTACATGGACCAGCTCTTACAGACCAAAATTGCAACCCTCGAGTGCAACAGAAAACTGACCCGGGGTACTCCGGAATCCAAGTGAGGGAGGGTCATCTTCCTTCAAAGTGTTTATGGTACGTTCCAACAAGGCAGCAGATTTTTGGCAAGCCTGTGAAAAAAACTCGATGCGTTGATTCGTCAGCAGTGTATCGCAAGATTTATCTGCATACTGTTCCAGCTGAGTGATACGTCCCTGGGCAGTCTGCAATAAGAGTTGCAGTTCTACAATCCTATCCTCTTTGATACGGAGCGATTCGGTCAAGCTTGCTTTGTATTCTTCCAGGATTTGAATCTTGTAAACAAAGGACCATACCACAAAAGTGTATAAATGTACGGAACCCGCGCCAAAAGCGACCCATGTAAAACACAAGTAGTAGCGTTTTTCACCGGTATAGTCATTTCGATCGCAGTGATTTGCAATTAAAAATATGACGTCTGGTTAGCTGACATGAGTAGTAACTCGACGATCAGGTATGACAGCATTTAAACTCACTCAGCGTCTAAAAAAACTACAGCTATAGCTATGGACGCTAACCGAACGGAGTAAACGTTTCGGTAGTTGGCGCATCAGTACAAACATGGGCAGCAATAAGACAATGATTGATAGTAATGGTTAGGTGCTACACAAACACGAGAAGAACAAACCCTAGCTGGAAAATAAGCAGGAACAATGGACAGCACCTGAAAACCAAGCCACAAATGATCAACACCGAAGTCGTTAAAACTGTAAATGAACAGATGAGTTGTAAATGAAGGTGAGTTGACATCCGAAAAACAAATAGATTATTTGTGGTTTTCACAGTCACGCTTCAGTAAGGGCTACATTACAAAAAGTACCATCCGACATAAAAGAAAACGTGGGCTGAGGTTCTGTGAAATGTGAATGATAGTTTGATGACCACCCACATTTGGGCGTGCTAAAGCGTCTTCACGATTTCCTGAGTTCACATTTTTCTAAGACGCGAGCGAATTTCGAAACGTACCGAAGGTACTGATGCTGATGTTCATCCTCAGACATTTGAACATCGGTGTACGTTATCAGTCTCGCCTATTGAGTGTCACCTCTCGATATGTCAGCATCCCCTATAGCTTTAATGTTCAGTACAACCCGACTTAACATCAGCCCTGTAATGTGTTACTGTAAATTACATTCTACAGTGGTTCAATAAACGCGATGTACTGTACAACAGCATATATAGTGTTTACCAAAACAGCAACATAAACGTCAGCAAAATCAAGATCCGTCGGCAAGAAAACTACGTCGGTTTTTCGCAAGTGCTGCAATTAATCTCGCGTCATTTCTTCCAAAACACTCCTGACGAAGTATGAGGAAGACAGGTCGTCACATTATAAGTAGGAAACTAATTTATGTTCTTGGTTAGGATATGCAGTTCAAAACATTGGATTGTCATTAAAATCTACAATATGTAGATAATATGGATTAAGCGAACGAAGAAGCCATTACTGAAGGAAATAACAGCCACTGATGAAAATCGGTTACATCAACCAATCAAGATGAGGCAGAAAAGGTTATGAAGTGCACTTTGAAAGCAGGGTAGAGCTTTTAAATGTATATTCTCGTTCTGGATAACGTGAACTATTCTACACACGTTAGTAAACGCTGATGCCCTATTTGAGGAGGTAATAGTGGTGATCCGAGAGTAGCTTGGGTTTCTTGAACGTGATCACAGTTTTGTTGATTTGGCGAGTCTATTTACACACGAAAACATAGTACACAAACTCATGAACATGATGAGTCTTTCGACATTGTTCTTAACACCTACTAGTGTAGATCATTTCCAGTGGAGATCTAATTTAGCTTCTCTACTGACGTTTTTACAGCATTACAATGAACAGACATATCATCGTTTGAAAACTTGTTACTTTCGTTGTCAATATGATGCGCTGATAGACAACCAGGAAATGAATCGTATCTAGCAATGCGCATCACTGTTCGTCACGTGTACATCCCAAAAATTCTCGGATCCGATCCATAAGAAACAGCAGATCTGTTTATTCTGCAAAAATGCACAGCGATTCCACCCCATTGGTGTCACCATCAGATCTGTTTACACGATAATAAGTCACTATGGTGGCAGATCACTCTCATTATGTTTCGTTTAATTACAGATAGGTGAGCGGAAAGCAATCAGTGATGAACGGATGATGTCAAACTAAATTCACGAGAAGCGGTTGGTTGTTGTCACCAAGCTGCCCGACGTAGACCGGCTCGGTTGATAGCAAAACCTATGGTTGATGAAACGGATAAATGCACAGAACGGAGGGAAGCGGAATAAAAGCTATGGGATTCAGATGAACGGTTTTAGGGGTAAACTGAAGGAGTCAACTTAGTGGATTAGTCACCCAGCCAAATAAGTTCCTCTCAAGTGTTCAGACAGGATACACAGCAATACCACAAAAAGAAACTCTTCTAAAGCGATCACTTTCGTCCTATTCCCTACAAATTTTATGGGGATTCAGGGTGATGGAAAGAGTGCACAACCCGGGAGAGTGCCAAGAACCAGTTTCAGTTGAGGTTTGGCCCGACTCCTCTCGGAGAGACCAGTGTGTATCATCTGCAATCTGGGTACCAGCTTAAATAATACAAGTGACCTGGTTATTCTGAGACAACCCGTTTTCCTATGCTGCTTTTGTCAATAGTTCATCGGTTTTACCAGAATATACATAATACTTCTGTTGCATTTAAAATGGATGAGCGTTGAACTGCAGATATCACTTGATCTCTATTCCATCAAATAAACTCTGGTTTAAGAGTACACAATGATCTGATCCTATTGCGTCTACACAATGCAGCCCCACATTCCTGTTTGACAAACTTTTGGTGGTCAAGCTACGGTGCTAGAGTGAAATCAACTGAGCATAATCGAATCTAACCAAGACAAAGAGCATGGGAAAGGGGGAGATTATTCCCACCAGCCGATCGCTTAGACAGCCGGAAACAATGCTGATAAGCCGCATTCGTTGGCCTGCAAAAACAGCAGCAGGAAGCCTAGGGAAATACTGCATAGAATACAGTACCAACTACATCATATACAAAGAGGCGGAAACATTAAACAAGCGGTTATGATCACCTTCTTGAAATACTAAATTATGCTTTCGATTGGTATCTTATGCACTGTCAATGCAAGTGCAGTTAATCTCGTGAAGCAAGCTAGCCTAACCTTAGAAAAAACAGCCAAACCCATCTTATGCTTTTACGTCAGAACACCGTTTAAATTGACCAATTCATTCATACAAAGGATGAGAAAACGTGAAACAATCAAATGATAAGGAATTCTTTGTGTTCACGATCAGACGAATGATTCAAAGTCCACGTCACAATGATTAATTTTTGCAAGTGATCTTGAATGAATAAAATGAGGATCAGACAATGACAAGTTGCTCCGGAAGACATGGGAACCTCTGGAAACACAGACGCCTTCAATCAATATTGATCAAATAAGCAATCAGACACCGGCTGATGGAAAACAGGGTAAGTTTGCGTATTATTCGATTGGTGAAGTGTAGGTATCGTCATTCATTTGCTGGATACCTCATCAATAATAAACTCTCTTGCCTAATAGGGGAGAGATAGAACAAGGATGATAGGGGTGTTGATGGGAATGAACAACGTGACGTTTACGCGAAACAGACGGCTGATCTGGGAGGTTTTTTCTTGTAGATAATGTGCCAGCATACCACAACAACTGTATTAAACTAGACCGCACGACTGGTATGCCTCCTAATCTGTTGTAAAGGGTGCGGAGTTGGTTGCTTTGTTAAAAATTTTCGGGCAATATATAAGCAGCAGTTCACACCCAAAGGACCAATAATGCGAACGACGAGGATTAGGAGAATAAAAATCAGCATTGCAGCTACCGGCTTCAGACACGCAGTTAGAATGAAATAATGGTCCCGTAATCATAGTATTCATTGTGTTGATTTACTTCTTTGGTCTCTCACGTTCCTGATCCATCTTAAGGGCTGACTGTCCGCCTTCACATAGAAATGTTGACCTAGTAGGCACGATCCACATATATCCAGCATCCGGGCGACTGTCAACTATTCCTTCTCAACGAGTGGTTACTTCCTCTATCTTGAGCCTAGGACTCCATAAACATATTTGACGATTTCGTTCTTCGGTTCGAGTACTGCTCTAACGTCATGATCACTAACATTCACTGCTGAAATGAGTGCACTTCTTGCACTCGACAATTTCAGCATCAGTCGCCCATAGCTCATTTTCTGCTGAACTTGACTGAACCCCCTTGAAGAGCAGTCCGTCTATTAGAAGTTTTATTTTCCGAAAGCGTTCGCAATGTGCTGACGTGGTGGAATATTCGCTTTGCAGGAAAACTTTGTAATATATGGCCATCGTCCTACACTCAATCGTCGCATCGCGTAGCTCCCACAGTTGATTATTTCTTTATTATCTACTTTTATTTATCATTTACTTATTTAATTTGTGCTCACTGCCCTCACTAGCAAATGCGTACAAACACATACATCAGTTCCAGAACCCTTTGTTATATCAAAAAGCACAAGTGGTTACTTTTACGGACTCAATCATTCGGAATACATTAACAGAACATGACTCGATGCGATAGAAACACGGAAAAGCATGACGCGTTTGACTCCGGATCAAAACAATCAGAAACAAACCATATATAATGACGCATTGATGGCGCCATGCTAAACGGCCCCGACGAGCGCTACTAAATGAAATTCGCACTCCACCTCCGACATTACTAAGTATTGATTTAATCTTTTGTCGATGACTATCGCTGAGAGTGTTTACAGTGCGCATCCAAGCTATCACGGATCAAAATTCCAATACAAATGACTCGTTTGATCCGACAATGGTCTCAGCGATCACTTCGAATGTGCAACCGAGGCTCACCCAACAGTCACTATCTACTCCGCAAAAGCTGTCCGGATTCACGACATCTAACCATACGATCCAGTAACACCATCGAAGTGGGATATGTCAGCATTAACCGGAAAACCGTTTCTTGAATTTATCAGACAACCATTAGATAAGTACTTACATGCCTGTTCCGTTTCGCCAGTGTGCCTTTCTACCACAGCTGAAGCAACTTACCTGTTTGTCGCTTTTACGTAACGTTGTTCACAAAACCCATAAATCCAATCGGCCGTCTTCAGCAATTCATGCAGTCTTTCCTTATCGGAAATGTTGTTCATATGCATTAAGGATATGGAACAGAACTATATAATCATTGCTGTGCAACATTCATCAACCATAGTAAGTCGGGTGACGTGAGTAATGATAATATGGTACTAAACATATGCCACGGTAAATTCGGTAAAAAGTTCCACTGACCACTTCCGTCCGATTTTGAAGAATAGCGGTAAACAAAAAAGGGCTCGCTTTTGGTCCAAACATTGAACCGTCGCATCGCGTTCTATTGATCAGGTGGAGCAGCTCCAAACAGCTTCTGGTAATTCTTTCGTAAGGCATCCATCACCACTTCGTTTAGTCTTAGATACAACAGTTTATACTTCATCCCCTATACCTTCGTTGCCGCGTTCGAAACATTTTTTTACAACAAACCGGTTAACAACTTTCATAACTTCACAACCCAATATTCAGACTAGGTAAACACAACAGATTTACCAAAGCACTTAGCACATTGAAGTTACAAAGCAAAATATCAGGAATTTAACACAGAATGAAAGAGCTTCAAGTATTGTCTGTCTTGCTTCTAAACTGTCAAACAAGAACAGCTTGTCGACAGCATAACCAAGAACATTCAATCTACCGCAAGGTGGGAGGTCCACGGAAGCGCACATGAGAGGGTCTGACTACCAAGAATAGCTACATCTATATTCAATGATTCAGCATCAAGGTGTCTACATAATACAAAGCTATAACCAACCGAGCTATAAGTGAAAGCAAGGCGTCATCAGCAAGACAGCTTCCTTACAGCTTTCACTGTGCCGCGTGATTAAGTACACTTATATCACAATCAAATCGGGGAAACATCATTCACGTCAATCAGCCCGACTAGGCGCCATCTCACCTAACATCTCCAGCCACAGACTCTGTGAGTCGTGAGGTCCTTAGCTCAAGGGACGACCCTGACTCACAGTGACCAACCACTTGGTGAACGAACTCATTCGTTTACGCCAGGTCATCATCTGTCCACCACGTACTTTAGCCAATCAGCTGACGCATCGACAAAGAGTGCTCGATGGGGCAGATGACTAGTTGACATTCTTAGTACATGACCTGGCCATGGAAGTCTCGTAAGTGTAAGAAATGAACAAGAGAGTTCTTTCGACAATCACTACCAAATGCCCTCTTCCTAACATCTTCATTGCTTACTCGCAGATGCCACCCAATGCGTGCGATCGAACGCAGATATCGGTGGTCAAATAACTGTACACCTGTCGTCTACAACAAGCGACTATACTTCGCTGTCGTAAAGGAATACAGCCCTAACTGTCGCCTACATACGCGACCTTTAGACCTCAGAGAGATACCTCTCTGTCGCCAGAGATGTATCCCATTAGCGAATACCCCGCTTCTGTTTCATTTCCTACACCTCCGCCACAGCTGATGCAACTTCCCAGGTACGCAAACCGGTCAACAACCTTCACAACCTCATTATCGAACATTAAATCTACGTAATCACAGCAGTCTTGCAGAAGTACTTTGCAGTTTGAGGTTGCGAAATGCATTCCGAAATGTTTGACAAAACGGAAAAAGCTTTTAATATTGTTTGTGCTGCTTGGAAATTGTCAAACATCAGCACTTTGTCGTCAACATAATCGACACCAGTCAGTCGTCCACCAGGCAGAAGGTCTAAAACGGCATCTTGTGAGTGTCACAGACAGTTTTCCATTACTGCGTCTATAACAAAATTAAACTAAAGCGATTAAACAGGACAGCCTTGAAGTACGCTACTCAGGGTGCAAAAACTGTCAGACGGTTCACCGTAAACCTTAACCTGAGCTGAGGTATGGGAATAGAGTGCTGACAGTATGTTCACATACTTGGACGGTAAAATTCTGCGTTTAAGTGACTCCAAACGTGTATATCGATTCATCGAGTTGAACCCACCTTTATAGTCGAGAAATACGTCAGTTGTTGGTCGACGGTACATCTGACACTGCTCTAAAATTTGGCGAAGAGTAAAAATTGGATCTATACATCCTCACCCAGAGCGAAACCCTGTCTGTTCTTCTCTAATGTTTGTCTTCTGAGCTGCAGTGAGTCGACGAAGTATAATGAATGTCAGAACCTTAGTAACGCTTGGGGTCGGGCTAATTGCACTGTGACTTTGCAGAAGTCCAGGACCCCTTTCTTGAATATCGGAACTACTATCGAATGACCCCAACACTCTATCGTTCACATAAGTTGAAACAACTGCGTGATAGCCTCTATCAACGCCTCCCCACCTATCTTGAAAGTGACGGCACGAGATCTAGGCGAGTAGCCTTACTACGTTTGGGAGTCGAAATGCAATTGCTGACCTCAGTCTTGGTGAATGATTGGATCTGCACTAGGCTATCTGAAACGAAGTCGGGAAGGTATTTGTCCGAAAACGTCCACATCCAAAAATGAAAAGAAACGAACAACCGCCAACTCAGTCCACAAAATATGAGAATGTACAAAATGGCTAGGCAGAGGCGTTTGAAAATGCGTTCAAAAATAGGCATTTTATAACATTAAAACACTGAAGACAGAAACGGACTTTATAAAGACGACAAAACTAATCAATGTAAGGAACAATGCATTTTCAACTCTACAAATGAAAACTCAAGCATGCAACAAAGACCATACAAGACTGTTACAGCATAGACATCACTCACATTTGATGGCAGCTTTCGAGGCCTGATAAGTTGTTTGCTTGATTTATTGCGAAGTAGCTATTTATGACTTAGGAACCCACATGTCTATTATCTTTCCTTCTATGATGAAGAAAATCAAAGTTTCCCTTCGTGTTACCACACCTATTCAGACAGCTGAATTCTCAGGATACATTTATAGACTGGGCTTCGGCTTGTGCACCCTTAGAAGGGCGGCTTTCGTAGCGAAACGGTTCAAGACCTATATCAAGCCGCACCGTTAGCTGCGTGCACCATCATCATGAGATATGCAAACATACTGGAGGCGTAATGCTGAAAGTAACGGTTCACACAGCAAACACTTGAAGATCAAACTAATGGCGGTGCGTTCCAGAAAGACCAACATACTCCTTACAGTTAATCGAAGAGGAGCAAATGTATGGACTCAATCGGCATCACGTAACACCTAAGGAATCCCACGCCGTTGAGTTGTTCATCCCTGAATCTCACACGCGAACGCTTCTATCCAAAATTCTGCCGCAAACTGGTAATTAGTGCTGATCGCGTAATGACCATGCACAGATTTCGTTTGTGTTGAAGGGAAGTATGTAGAAAAACATCCCGTTTTAAAGGGAATGCTTGCAGAGCACAGTGTTCATTTCACCACAAATCAGCAAACGTTAAATTGTGAGGGAAGAAATAACGCAAACTGATTAACTTAATGCATTCAAACATTTCCTACCCATCCGCTTCCAAACGGATGTAGCGGACTCGAGGGTCGCTTCTTATAGAGTACGTCGTTACCGAATCTTTGTTGTGACGGTGGTCCATACGTTAGTCTACGCCCATATGAGGTAACCGCGTCAATGACCTCATATTAAGCACGCCGGAATTCATCACCATCATCGTAGCTGTCATAAACGTGACCAGAAGGTACTGTGGCTCAGGTAGCCAATCACCTCAACAGTGACGTGGAATATCCTAGAGGAAAACGTTACTAAGAAGGTTGAAAATTAATAAAAGAAGACTAAGCGGAAGAACTATAAATGGTATGGATACAGGTACGCCATTGACTACGGCACACCGCCATCCCGGACAGCGTTTCTAACCAGCGGTTTGAGTGATCACGAGGACCCCATCCAGGCAGGCGACACCTACCTACTTTGCTCAGTGGAGCAGTCGGGGTCTTCATATTTAGTGACCACTTTGTTGCTTGATCACCACGCGGTTTCACCCAGCTGTTAGTGGTCTCAGTATATAATGCCCGGTACGATAAACAATCAGACGACATACGGAGTACGTGACCCCACCATCGCAGGCTGGGCACCGTGATTAGTTGACGGATTGATCGCAAATCCCGAGCGTTCCGGAATATGCACAGGCGAACGGCCGTGTTGCTAACTGACTAAAGAAACAGGACGGCAGTTGTATCATTCCTGAGGATGACTGGACAACCAGAGCATTACGTGCCAGTGAATGAGGCTGAGTGCATGGTGAATTCAGTCGGTCTTGGTGTGGGGTTACTGGCGCACTGATCAATGCGACTGCCTCACGAGAACGTTGACTGGAGTACGATTCCAAGACTTGGTGAGGACACTGTCTAACAAGAATAAAACTCAGATTATGTGTCTTCAGTCAGAAGGGACTGGCTGAAAGGTTTACCACAGCACGGAAGAGGAGGTCAAAATGTGAGTGGCTTTTTAGTTCGTAGGTACCACATCCTTGAACATGTATACGTATCCAAAACGTTAATTATTGGAGGTCCAGAAGAGCCGGGCTAACCAAATATATAAACATAACGGATTACAACTGTGCTGAATAAAATGGAAGGAACTCAGTGTGCAAGTCTGCTTGCGTTTTCTACGCACAAAGTAGGGCACAGGGTATAGCAATTTGCGTAAGTAGAATAACACATATTAGTGGTTAAACGAAATATAAGTGCATCTCAGTGACGAATCATCAACCATAACCCGATGCAAACACAGAAGATGAAATTGTGAGATATTCATGCACAAATCGAGCATCAATAATGATTGAATACCTATCGGAATATACACATGATGCCGAGTGTGCAATATTGATCAGGTAGGAATCAACCACAATGACACGCTCAGGGAAGTACGTACACCACAGCAAAGCTAGCGTGTCACGTGCGCCTCATTTTACCACAATAATGTGGCATGAGGAACCTACGAGGATCTTGAGACAAACGACACTTCCACTAACAGAGAACACAAAGAACATAGAATAGGGTACACCCTGCGACATACACAGTGAACGGTAAAGAATGTAACAATCAGTGTCATTCAAATTGCACATCAATGTCAAAACAAAAAAACAAACCTGCTTTCCTAGATCCGATTCGACAGAACGTGTATTCGAAAGTGGGTCAATCTGTTCATGAGTAGATGCCTCAGGAGATTCCGACATGGAAGCGCGCGTCAAGCAGAAGACTGGTTCAGTTTTGTCAGCATTCAACTCCAGTTGTCGTTTCGTGTTGTCACTAACGTGAGACAGTTCAGATTGAAGAAGCTGTGTAAAATTGAAAGAAAATGCCTTGTAGGGACAAAATAAACAGATATATTCAGTTTGATAATGATCACAAATTCTTAACAGACGAGCCATGAGACCAATAAACTCAATTAGAGATGGGGAAAGCAGGACACTTTGTTGTTAAGCATTCAATTAGTAAATGAATTCAACATCGGCTTTTTTTTTATAGGCGAACGTCACAGTTAGAACAAAATGATAGTAGTGAAATCAAGTAAATTTGCAGCAACTAACTGTATAAACGAGGCCTTTAGATATATAACTAACAGAAATGTTATTGTAATACAAGGTGAAAGTGTTCAACATCAAAATGATTCCCAAACAGTACCTGCTCCCTCACAGGCTCATTTGGCGGAAAATATGCGATGTCATAATAATGATAATGGCCCTGAGAAACAAACGCATACTCATTCACGACACGCTGTAACATACACATGCCAACATAAAATTGAGTAGGCGTACATAGTGATAACCGTAACAAATGATTGGAAGTTCACAGATAACTTCCAAACATTAGTACATGTATGAGTCATCTGACACACCGATATAGCGCACATATGTACTGCAAAAAAACGCATCCCAGAGATTCGACCATTACATGAGAACATCGCCCGCCTGAATATACCTGAATCCCATCAACAGCGAGAAAACGAAAGGTGAAGGATAATCCATCCCACATCCTAGACAATCACAATGAAAATGCTAAAAAATGAGGAATGCTGCGTGGTAAGGTTACGAGTAACGAGTTCTGTAAGTAGCGGAGTAGAAACATGCGTCGCCGCCAGCATACCAATGTACTGAATAAACCATATCACAATAAGTTGTAAAGGTCCGTGGCTGTGATACCTACATAAATCATGCCCTTAGAGATGCAGAATACGGTTACAACAAAACCATTACAGAACAAAGATACTCCATGACTAGCGACTAAGCATTAGTCAAGGGGGCGGACAACTCCCACAATGCGATGTGATAAAAACTGCAAATATATTTAACCTCCTTTAAAACGTAGATGGCGGTGGTGTGTCCAGAAGTTGCAGTGCTGGATATATGTCACCATGTTAAAAACAAGGTCACGTGGACAGAAAAGTCAGGCTGCCCAAAATTAAAAACAGCTGACGCGATCGGGTTGAAAATCGCTATCGCGTGACTAATAGCCGGACATCACCACCGTTGAGCAGCTACGAGGCACTTTCACATTCTTTACAAGCGTTCGCAAATAATCGTACATAAGTTCCCAATTTCAATCACCTTTAACAATTATAACAACTAATACTGCTAGAGTATAAAAACTAGTACTCGAAGCCCAACAAGACACTCACCTGAAGTTGTTTCTGAAGTTCCAGGGTTTGTTGCTTTTGTTCTTGTAATTGTTGCTGCATAGCGGCAGACTGAAGTGAAACAAGAATGGGAACGAAGCGAACCATAATGACCGAACGACTATCAAATACAATGATTAGCAACGGTGATATGGCATCCTGGCGATTTAACCGATTAAATGACGTTACACACACACGCGTTCCCAACATCGATCAGTACCAAAAGATATCGTGGCTCGGATAGCTCTGAATCTTGATAGTAACATACGAACACAAGTCAATAAGTGAACTAAAATATGTGCGAAAAACGTGCACAGAAGAACAATATAGAAGGTCACTGACTACGAAACAGTGCCATGTCTACGACCCCTTCTAACCGCCGATGAGGATGGTCGCGTTGTTCACAATCGGGCAGGCAGCATTTATCAATCCTGCCCAGTTAAACAACCAGTCCTTGAACATGCTTATCTTTGGCTGTCATCCGAATTTCATGAGCATCAGTGGATGCATAGAACAGCGTATAGATAGCATGACAGACTTTATGTTTGCACATGGAGTATATACGTGTCCGAGTATACATGTACTACGCACTGTTATTACGCCAGATAGGAAGAAAATTTTTACCAAGCACAACAATGGACATCAGGGTGGCTCAAATATCACACTCACAATCGGCAGTTGGAAAATCCACAAGGAACAAATCAATAAATAGCAGTTCAATAATTACTAATGAGTAGTCGGGGATTTGGTTAGTTTCAAGTTGAACATCACCCACAATTGATCGCAGCTGTCGCATCCCCATAGACTTTCCAGTCGGCCCCTTTCGAAAAGAAGCACTAGACTCGAGTTTCGCTCTCATTAGAGCCCGTCAGTAGTGCATATCATCGCCACCGCCGGGACTTGAACCACGGACATGCTGTTCATGAGGCAACCGTGTTTACCACTGCGCCATTGACCTCACGTTAGGCACGACCGAATTATCATATGTAAACGCCGACTGGAAAGTCTATGGGGATGCGACAGCTGCGATCAATTGTGGGTGATGTTCAACTTGGAAGTTCAATCATTGTCATTTCTGATTCAGATCAGGTCAATCAACAGCGAGGTTGCACGTAGGTAAGACGTGGACCAACGCACTCACATGAAAAATCATAGGTCAAGGGAACAGAGATAGGGGTCAGGGACATTCTGGGATTGTCAATTCCGTTCGAATGAGGTCACATTGGAACAGAAGACAGAAGTGGAATGCATGCATCCGATTGGATAAGTTGATTCTAAAATTAAGTATGTTACTAAGCATGGAGGAATACAGTCACTCTTCTTTTTCGACATAGTATATAGTGGTAACTAAATAACTAATAGGATCTGAAATGGCTCCCGGTCATTTACGACGATCTACTACTCAGTTAGTTGAAAATTCCAAAAACGCTCGTTTGGACGATCGGTTTGATGGAACAATCTGTCAAATCCTAATAATTCGAGAAGTAAAACGTACTACTGACAAACAAATGTAATAAATTGCCCTGTTCTGATTGTGAGTTAACCAGATCTCTAAACTATCCAGCAGGAAAAGAGCAAGAATAGAACAATCAGACAGTCACCGGTAAACAGATGAGCACAACGAAAGAACGATACCCAGAAGGAATTAAGAATGTGACAACGGTTCCAAGTGAAGGGAGATTCAAATATAAGCGATGAAAGCGATAATGCTGGAAGTTATCCCGACTGGTAGATTTATCACAAATGCTTGATGTAAACAGTAGAGTGCAAAAGGAAGGAATATTCCCAGTATTCGAATTCTACAAACAAACAAAACTTTAAGGAATACAACACCTGACATTACATTAAACATACGAAACGAACTTCAACAAGTTCAATACTGAATAATTTTTACACAGAATTTATGTCTCCAGGGGGACTCACGAAAAAATTCAGGAACAAATTATTTTACGTTTTGAGACGAACCTAATGGAATGCAATGAGAGTGAACAGTTTCGTCATTACGGGAACACCAGTTTTCAGAGTAGTAGTTCGTGTTTGAAGAATATGCAGTAACAAGAGAGGCCTCAAAAACTGAACTTCAAGATACAAAATAAAGAACTTCAGTTGTTGGCCTAGCTTGGCACTACAATTACGAAGGCATCATGTCGCTCATCGACGAACCGTTGGTGAGTCAGTCCAGTGGGCACATCAACCCTATCAATCAGCTAACGGCTAGAGGCCTGATAACTTGATATCAGCCGGGAAGATTTCAAAATAAATCAATGGCAGGATGAAAATAACTGTTGATAGATAAAAGAAAATATCGATTACCAAAGGTAATCCATAAGCCAATCAACCGGAAAATATCAACTTAACCCACCGTAATTCGCGCACATTCATTCGGACTATTGTCACAGCTAAAAGGAATCTCTCGAGGATCTTTCCATGACGATTTACGTAAACCGAATAATCTACTAACTGCTGCATTCCCCGTTACTGTAACTAAGCAGAGAACAGTTGTTCAGGTTACAATGACCCAGGTAAGATATCACAAACGAAATGCAACGATACTTATTTCCATAAATCAAACACGTTCGACTATTCTTTCATTGCGGCGGGTTTTTATTCAAGTGATTAACAGTGGTTAGGGAAGATTCAACCGATAGTCAGGAATTCTTTCTGGTAAATCGGAATTATTCCCTATGAACAGGTTCAACAAGATGAGGAATGCGCGTATTGGAATTAAACAAAGCCATGTTCTTATTTAGACGCCTCATGCTTTTCCAACTTCTAATGATGTTCACTCAGTTATCTGTTCAAACTACACTCTTTAACAAAACAGAGACCAACCATTGGGGAAACCACCGAACTTCACCAATGCCTGTTTCCAGGTGAATTCGTTTTATCACTTCAACAAGTAGTTCATCATCGATCGCGGAAAAAAGTTTCGATACGATCACTGACTAAAGCTCACAGAAATCGTAGCTCTATGAACCGCATGTAGCTCTGAAACTTGCACTCAAGAAAGTACGAGTTAATATATCAAGATGAAACACATTCTATTGATGGATGGTCCTGCGAAAGCTCGAAAAGATACGCTAGATCGACCACAGAACAAAAGTGTGTTTGACAGAACCTACATTATCCACCTTGATATAAAGAAAACGGAAAACCTTAGTCCTAAGAAAAACGCGACTGCTTGGCTAACTGCTCCCAAGTCAAATCACAAGGCAACTTCACAGATCTGCATTGTTCTGCTCCAAAAAGTAGGCAACAGGGAAAAAATATGGGGTGTTTATATAGTGTATTGTGACCTACAAACATTCTGGAATCAAAAGAGTGAAGGACAAGCACTAAAAATAGTGGTGAAGATGAACGACCCACGAACGAGCATAATGGAATGAAAGTCGAGCAGGTAAAAATTACGAAATTCCGTTCATTCTGACTAGACAAAATCGTTTTCTCGGGAGAGGAAGCGGTTTTGGTTGAAAAAATGAGGAGCCCTGACAGGTGATTAGCGTTATCGTTTACGGTAAATGAGTAAAATATATGGCATATGTCTTCCAACCTTCACTAGGGTTCGTTTAACATAAACGCCAAGGAGGTCTTTCGAGCTCTACCACTATCCTGGGAAAAAAACAGCTGAATGACCGAAGCAGTTACTGGCTTATAGGGAGAATTACCACAGTGATGGGCATTCTAAAAGATATATTTCAGTGACATGGAATAGCACTGTCAAAGAACAGTACGACTTTCAGTCTCGCAACAATAGACGGCGATTGAAATATCAACAAAAGCACAATGGCGAATGGTAGTAGGGGACTGACAACTTTTCAGTAATAACACTTCAGAAATACCTGGAATTTCCATAAATTCCCTCGTCACTCGTGAGTCATTTTCGCATCCGTCATGCTGACATACACCACAGCTATCTACTTGAAAACTGTCATCGATTTTGTTTCTGGTCTCTTCAGCTTAGCACTCAGTGTCATCCAAACTGAAGACGGTCTTTAGCACGAATGCGTTCAAAACAGTTTGCAAACACTGTCTGAATGCATTCAGTCCAACTTGCGGGACTGTACTACGTTCATCACAACCTGAACAAACATCCGATGTTTACACTGGATGAAATTGAACTATCCCTTTTTACCAATAACGGAACCAACCCCATCCTAAAAACATTGCTGCACTGTGAAGACATCTGTCGTATGCCACAGTTGCGTTATAGAGCAAACCACCAGGTTTAGCTGGAACTAGCTAAACGCAGAGTAGTTCGCGTTTAAACTGTGATACATTTGGCTTTGCAGCATCTACGCAAGTGTTCCGGTCAGCAAAAATTCTCGTCAATCGTGTTTTTTTAATGGAAACCTTTGTCCTGCCGTTCTGGAAATACAGGTATATTCCATGCAACTGATACACAGGTAGCTCAACATTAACCTGATTGTTTTGAAGTCTGCAACTTTGACTTCAGTTCATAATGAGTAAAAGCTGCAAGATAGATGGGATCTGTTTAGTTTGAGACGCATGTGCCAGATATCTGCGTTATAACCGCCACCCGAATGACATTTCCTCTTGATCCGAAGACACTGTCAAATATGGCGTTTGCATTTGCCAAACTAAATTGTCAAAAACAGCTCAATGGTGCGACTGAACTCTAAGTTGCTCGGCGCTACGGCAAGAGGAACAACTGTCAGACTAAAAGCAGCGACTAGTATCACAGAATGCATTGTGACTATATTAAGAAACAGTGAAACCATGTTACCATACACAGGAACCGATTAATTGAGGCGGTTGTGCTCATGTGAAAGAGTGAGCTAACAGTTTGAATGACTTAGTTTGCCAGTCTGGCAATGTCGTCCTGACAGCGAAAATAATATCGCAAACAGCCTCTTGGGAATGAAATTGACAAGCAAGAGACGACTGGTTGTAAGGTTTCCAAAAACACAAATGTCGCAGGATCAGAATGCTTGAATCAACTAGTGGCACATGTGGATCAGCGTCCAACAAGGTACATAATCAACCCTGTTAAAGGTATGCGCTGGCGCAAAATAGTATCTACTACCAAGACAAAACTGGCATACCACTGAAAACTTAAAAGGTTTTCGCTGGGATATGCGAAAAACACGCTGTTAACCTTATTTCGCATGAAAGAGGCGAGAAAGTCACGGAACTGAGTTTAATTTGTACAACTGGAAGTTTTATATCATACCGTCTTATCGTTTTAAGGAAAAATTTGAAGAAACAGCGCAAACTGCGCTGGTTCGGCCTTAGTTTGTGAATTTCTTACAGCCAACTTACCAAAAGAAAAAAAATCATACTTCCACTTTTTTAACTATCAAATATGCTGATCGTAATGTCAACCGTAAAAACTGACTACACAAGATGCCCGGATTCCATATGATTGACTAAACTAGAACAGATTTATTCACGAAAGACTATCAGTTGACAGGCTAAGCTGAAAATTCACGTACCAGTGCTATGCATAGTGAAATGATGGAGATGAGTGATAAAATCAGGACAGATAACACACCCCACTGATTTATTCGACTCAGTTAGGAGATATACTTTATCCACATTCAGCTACATTGTCAGTGCCACCGGATTTTGTTTGGACCACTCAGTAGCATTAGCTCGCTTTTACACGATTAGCATGCTTTTTGGTCACAGTTAGTTCAAATTAGGGTCAGGATTCACAGGTTTCATAAAACCGTAAAGGAAACGAACAACCCATGAACACAATGGCCAACCAGGAAGGAAAACCTTCTAGTGATGGGCGTTGTGAAGGTATGAGCATCAAAAGAATGATCACTCTAGGTGTTGGATAGTTGTTTTTTAACAGCGTCCATTTTACACAAAACTGGCATCGTTAACACGAAATTGCACCCAGTAGAGGAGGAGCACTGCGGTTTGACCTATGCGATTCGATTTTAGTTACATCATATATACGTGTGATGAAGTGAGAAATAGTGACAAGACTGACGGTCGGTCGGTATTCATTAAAGTTCACGTAAACGGCCAATACCGAGAGTCCAACAGCAACATCAAACAGCGAAACGGCCTACATGGACCAGTCGATGAAACCGAACAGACTTCGGTTGTGAAATTACAGTTATATCGTGCACACTCATTAATTACAAAACGTTCAAAGACCCCTTTCAAATCAAACTGATTAATAATAAACGAAACTCGATTGAAAGGACACGTGCTTAGGTAATCTTTGCCGCTGTGACAAATGGGGAATAAGGTATTTTAACAAAATTTAATTCGTGTGTGTTGAGCGCAGTAAACCACTTTACAATCGCAAACCACCAGTGTACAACCGGGCGATATTTTAAAATCATCGAAAATTTCATCTCAATGTATACACAAATTATCGGCCAGAGCACAATGGACTGGCTGGAACCAGAGAAATAAGGGTCACAAACAAAGGTGCAAAGTTGGAAAACTATACACAGCTTGGAACTTATATAACGTTGCTCCGCAATGGCACAGTGTGGTCCAGCATGTATGCCTTGAAAAAAAGTGGCAAGTTATGGCTAAGTGAAAATGGGAAAGATTGTAGATCAAAGCAACCTCGTCAAATTACTTTCAAAGTGCCGGTACGAGATGATGTAAGTCAGAAACCAAATACGTATACGTAAGTTAACCTTGGCAAACCACAATGCGACGGTAAAAGTAAAAGCGGGAAGCCGGCTAAACTGCTCTGCTCAGCGATGTGATCTTCTGGGTTGACTGTGATTAAGTGCACAATCTGAGATGGAAACAGTGTCGCGTCATTCGCAAACAAGGCGCGATGTGGTAGACGGTGAGTTAGCATTCGTAAGGTGTTGCCCGTAAGACAAGATCGATATGCTCAGAGTTCGACAGAGTCTATCCGCTCCGATGATACTTCCGCAAACGTTGCCAACGTTGGCATCGCATGCCAGTATTGTTTCGGAGACACTGATGGTCGAAAACGGATGTTCTGTATACATCTTTGCTGTGTTAGAAAACCGCCTACACAGTGACATAGTGCACCTGGCCTTTCTTAGAAAGAATGAAATCATGCGGACGCCACAGATGGCGTAAGTCGGCAAACGTCATCTCAGTCCTAGGTTCACGATTTGTAATCTCATCTGACACCTTACCAGCGCCGATACAGTTCCCAAGGTAGGTGAACGTCTCAACTATTTCTAACGGTTCATCATCACGAGTGGGGCAGGTGCAGAGGCCTGTCAATCTTGCATAGACAGGTTGCACTTCCAAAGTGCAAAAAACAAACCAAGCTGGCGAATTAAGACCCCTAGTATGTCTGAGATGTTCTCAGTTCTCAGTGCAAGTCGACGGATGAGAGCGATATCATCTGCATGCTCCAGGTTTCGGAATCTAATGTTTCGGAGCAGTTCCACGCCATCACGATCGCAGTTTATTAGGGTGCACTCAAGGATCTAATCCACCGCAAAGCTAAATGAGAAAGTGGAAGCTGGACAACCTTAGCGCATCCCGCTTGTGATGGCGGTTCGCTGCCATACGCCCAATCTCGACCTGAAATCTTCTCGGATACATCCTTCTTTGACAGGCAGGTTCTTCTGATGTCCAAAACCATGACAAGTGTTGGTCTGCTATATGAATGGTAGATTGTAAGGATGTGAACAGTGCAGCCACGGCCAGGGCGATACACAACTTGCTCCGCACGGATGAAGTGTTCGCGCATTTCACTTAGTCTATGAAACATAATGGCTGCAATCAACTTCGACGGAAAACGATTCAAGCTAGTCTCTCGATGATCTACGCACGAAGTGCGTGAACTCTTTTTGAAAATGAAAATGATGTTAGGCAATCAACAGTCACTTGGAACGACTTAACTGACCCAAAGTTTTTGGACCATAGTCCCCAATATTTTGACTAAGGTCGGAGCTACATTCATAAAAAGAGTACGAAAAAGTTCGTCTGGGCTGGATACTTTGTGACGTAATCCGATGAGCGTCAAGAAGTTCTAGAGAACGCATCCGGTCCCAGCGGTTGTCAGCAGAACGAGTAACAGTACCACACAAGGCAGTTTTACACTTATGCATTGCATGCCGTATGCGTGCCCACTATGTTTCAGTGTTAACCGGTGTGTGGGGTCGTAGACTAGAGACAAGCGCGCTATGGTAGTTGTAGAGCGTTTGTATCTCTGCTAGTTTGGACATGTCAGTCTGTATTTGATAACGAAATGGCCTCTCACCAAAGTGAAACGCGGACTTGGCACACACCAGTGCATGATCGCAATATACACAGGTGTTCCAGATTGACTTACATTGTTGGAAACATACATGCTACCAACTGGCAACGGCTGTGTGGCCAATCGTTGTCTACGACTGATTTAGCGATCGACGTCGCCAGGTGATGAACTGACGCATAGAACATCGAAAATGAATGTTTGCCAAATACAAACCGTTATTAACACAGAGCTCCAACTAGAGTTCACCGTTGTCTGTCTGAAAGAGTGCGGGCCACCTGTCATGTTGGTCAGCGCTTCGCCTGCTGGTGATAAAATATATATTTGATTGCGTCTGGACAACAGCCTATGGGGACAACAAACAGACAGCGTTAGTGATGGGCCCCTCTAGATGCTCGAACTGTACCTTCGAGTCTTACAGCGCAAAGATGGTCAGAGTGCAGATGGTGCTTTACAAGTGAACAGTATCAAGTGGACTAACATAGATAACCCTCTATCGTCTCGAGCTTATCGTCACCAATGAAGAAGTTAGGAAGGTTCTTCAAATCATATCCCATTTTATTTGTCTTCCTTCAGATTTATGATCAATGTGGTCCTTAGATGATATTGTGCGGTTATCGATCAACTGGACAAACAGAACACCAACATTGTTCAGCCAGTACAAAATGGCACATCATCTCCTGAAGCATAACCAGCTGAGTGTGGATTTTGGTCTGATGTACTGATGAACAAGCTTTCATCACATCGAAAATAAACGTATAAAAATGTGGTAAACAGCAGATCAAACAGAAAATTACACAGCTATGTAACCAAACTGGAAGTATCGGAACATTCGTAGAACCGCTCAAAAAACATGCTCGGTCTGTGGTGTAAAAAACCATCACTCAACCATTCCCAAACTTTGAGAAATGTAAACAGGTAGTTGAAGACCTTTACATTTGCGTTGAATGGCACAGACAGAAAGCTTGCCGAATACACTCTTGTATATATATACCTACATTTGTTAATGAACAGGCAAAATATCCTCAGAGGGGTCTATGTGCTACGGTATTTCAATATCACTTTGTCGACAGCGTTAATGGCATTCGCTTTTCCATTATCCTATCTCAGTAAACAAGCAGCAGAAAGACAGCGCACAAACGTCCCGAAAAGGGACTTACGCCGCAGTGCAGACATACGCTCCTAATTTTTTCAGGTTTTAGCTGTACTCTTGGACATTATGGCCTAGACTGCTGTTGGCACCGATGGTTGTGAGAGGAGGTTAACCACATGATAATGGTTTATGCTGAAGGACCAGTAGGTTATGGGTGCATTGGAAAAAAAATCACTGGCTATATTGTAAGTAAACGGATGCATATATGTACATACCGGATTTCTGCGGAAAATTCGCTCTAAACACACCGAATAGTGCCAGGTGAACTCACGTTTCGTAGCAGAACAACGTGTTCTTCCCTGAGCTTGCTGTAGACGTCCTTAAGTTTCGAAAATTTTTCTTCAGATGATGCAGCCTGAATTGATTTCTGTTTCAACTGTGAGTCCAGCTCTTCGGAACGCTGAACAATTCAAAACAGACAACAACCACAACACGGATCATGCACTGAAAAGTCGTGTTGTCATCAAATTTGATGCAACTTAACGGAGTAAATGACTACAAGTGTTAATGGACATGCCTGCTAGATCACGCGAATGTTCACGCAGGATGTACACGAAATCTCATTTATCAGTAAGACAACGAAAACAGAATTCAGCCTGAATATAGTGGGCAGTGAAATACAGCACATGCGTGCCATTTGTCACTCTTTTGATTAAGCAATTGCGCCGCTGGCCCATGTTCGCCTAGATTTTTCTGGCATGCAAGACTATATGAAGTTTCTCCCCTCACAGTCTGCTGTACCAGCCCGCACGTTAAAATCGCTGACCTCAACACATTTATCAACAGTTTGAGGTGGTTCATTTAAACAACCACCATCAGGAGTAGAGTGTATTCAGACTTCCACTTAGCTCAAAAATTTTAATCACGGATTTATCGATCGTAGTTAACAAGCAGTAACTTTCTCAAACTGAGACGGAACAGCCTGAGTAGCATTCACAAGTGAAAGTGGATGAGTGTACACGCATAATAACTCGGTCGTGTGAAATTAATGGAACAGCCGTGGACATGGTTGTTTCGAAAAATTGGGGCCGGAGTTCAGATCTCGGACGTGACAAGGATAAGCACTACGAGTGAGCTCTAACAACAGTGAAACTCGAACACAGTACTTCTTTCTGAAATAGGCTAGCAAGAACGTATATCTGGATGGGAAGACTACGATCAAATGAGTCACGTTTAAGTTAGACCAACTAAAACCTTGACTACTCATCAGTAACTCAGATCAGTTCCCGCGAATCGATAAGATGAAACCAAGAGGAAGGTAAGGCAATTGTGAAATAAAAGAATACCTAACACGGATCGGCGGCTTACCCGTAGATGGGAAACTTCGAACGACCCGACCTTCTCCTGCTGTTAGTTATGGCATAACTGAAGATGGCAGTTCTATCTCGAAATGATCCCAGAGAACCACACACAGGTCAACAGCAATCAAACAACGAAGCACAAACACCGGGGTTAACACCTGAAAACATCTAAAAATGATTGTTCCCAACGCCAAAACGGAGATGAATAGGAAAAATGATTGAAACTGTACCACACACAGATTGCGGAAACATAATTACAAGAACAAGATTTCGCAGATAAGCGTACTCGACAATAACCTGTGTCAACCCATTAGCCTATCTTAGATGTTCTCAAGATACAGGGCTGGAAAAAAATAAACAGGCTAGATAACAACTTTAAGCTTGCATTGACTAAACATGTATGGGAAGAGAATTGGTTTCATTGCAGACGTCGCACTTTTGCTCATGTGCTTCGCCTGAACAAAAACCCACCATATGTGACAGCTGCAGCATTCAGGATGATAGTCCCCGAAGCCGTGTCGTATTGTCCGCATCGATTAAACAGACAACACTGTTCCTTGTTAATGACATCGGCCGTGTTCACTCCCGTTTTGGCATGTGTCACGTGCCACTGGTTTTCCATCCAAGAACCAATGACGTCCCTTGTGTGAAAGTGTGCTGATTGACTGGTACTTCTATTATATTTCTTTATGACCTCAAGATAAATGTTTTGACCCATACGTTTGCCGACTGACGCATCAACTTGTTGGGCGCCTGAATGTTGACTGATTCCCCGTTGGGTGAGAGTTACGCCTTGAAGTGAGCCACATACGATGTATACGTTTAGGTGCGCGTTTGCGATGTGCATTTTGTTGTTAGTATTTCAAAAGCTGTGAAGTCCAATTTATTATTTCACGGTAGTACTTGGCTGTCATTCGCACCAGCTAGTCATACGCACCGTCGGACGACTATCGATTTGAGTCATCTTGTTCATATTTAAGACTTGTATTCATTGTTGCACTACACGTCAACTTTGGATTCCTCTTTGTTTTGATTGCCATCGGGTGTCGTTTCGCTACGAGTGGTTTAAACACTAGACGCCAGTCCAGTACACCCATAATAAACAAAGCCATTCGTTGTTCATTCCTGCTTATTTATCAATAACACCATCAAGTTAAGGTTTATCACGTGACTCTAAACGTTGTTCGTCATCTAAATTGAATAAAATTCCATCAAGCTCGGCATGTTGCTATAAGACCAAATTCCGGTCACAATTATCGGAAATACAATTACAAGATATACCTCCGACAAATATTTATAATTAAAAAAAAGATATTATAGCTGTTTAAGTAAGCCTGTCCGAATATGTGACTCTGCCGAATTCGAACATCCTTGGTATTGCTGTGTAACATGCAGTTTCGTTTGCGAATAGTATAGTGCACACATTCGGGAATTAAACAGAAACTCTCAACGCCAAGAAGACGATGGACCAGAATAGTGTAAGTGTTTACGTACTATGGGGGACGTGCTACCAGGGCAAATGACAATGTACTGCTGCCAAATGTGTGTGAGTACACGTCGGTCACGCAAATAAGTGTACGCGTTCGTGGTCTCGTATTTAAACAGTGCACGTTGAATCAGTGCATGTTGCTTTTCAGGAATCAGCAGAGGATGGTGTTGAAGTTCAGTACCGGAGGGACGAGCACTTACTGTATATTCGGCGTTTCGACGCCCCAATCCGGTTACATACCTCGACGATGCACATGTTTTCGTTCGCAGGTAACAGCGCACTGTTCGCACACAACCAGGACGAACTACAGTGACTGGCCACGACTTGGATTGGATATCAACAAAGGTAAGACATTTCTTTCTTCTAGCGTTCTTTGGGTGGATGTTCTGTTCCTCCACCTACGTCTGAAATTCGCATGAATGGAGATGTTGTCGACAGCTGCGCAGATTTTGGCTACTTGGGTAGCAACCTGTCCGCAAAATTGTCCGCGGACTGTGAGTTAAGAGCTCGTATGGCAAAGGCTAGTGCTGCTTTCAGAAGTCTTGAAAGAGGTGCCTAGAAGAACCACAGCCTGAAGATGGCCACTAAGTTGTGTGTCTATCGCCCAATGGTGCTGTCTATACTGCTGTACGGAAGTGAAATTTGGATATTGTATCAGGGGAACGTGCGCTATTTGAGTCGTTTCCACTTGCAGTGTATAAGATGCACCTTGGGTATTCGGTGGTCAGGTACTGCGACAAGTGGACATGGACAGGATGGAAACCATGTTGATGCTTAATCAACTTCGTTGACTAAGTCACATCTGTCGGACTGACGATGACCATATTCCAAAGCACCTGCTATGCGGACAAATGAAATCAGGTTGGCGAAATCTTAGGGATCAACAGCTGAGATACCACTATGTTGTCCAGGGAAGTCTTTCGTATTGTAACATGGATCTTAGTAGTCCGGAAGACTTAGCGATGAACCGGACAGTCTGGAGAAATATGGTCCGGATGGACGTCCGCAAGTTCAATGAGCAGCAACTGCGCGAGCATGCAGGAGAACCGTCGGTGCCCCAGATTGTGGTGACATGACGATATGACGTTGCGATGTGTGCAGGTGCATATGCATTGGCCGAATGGGGTTAGTAGGTCAACGTAAACATGCTACGGCGTCGGCGAAAACGCAAATACGTTAGAGTGAAGTAGGTTATATCAGTTATGTCCATTTTTTTGTTCACATCAACCAACGAACGCCGTCGTTTGGAACTCGCCAGCTCCCGTTTTCAGAAAACTGGGTGTCCGCGGCCTCCTACCTTTCCTGTTTTATTTCAGTCTAATCCTACATACTTGTTTTCACTCGATATTCTCTCTAAAGTGCACTAACATGTACTAATATACTGAAATACTTCTTGAATTATGCTTTCAGTATTTTTCTTCTCAGTTTAGATCTTACTATTACACTCTCTTTGCCTACTTCACGAGAGATAGGATTTCGCGTTTCGAACTAGCCTACGAGTTAGCTAACCAGAAATGGCTGACTGAACAAAAAGGCCTCCCACACTCGCCTAATGGTCTTATTCCTTCGGGTTTACACTGGATACGTCATACGTGAACAGAACCGCGAGGGGTACGGCGCAAGTCACTAGGGAGTTGGGAGTTACATCCGTGGCCTCGGTGGATGACAGCGGCAATATGGACAAGACACTGGGAGAAATACAGAAAACAGTGGAGCAGCTCGCAGCAGATGTGGCTGCACTGAGAATAGCATCACGGAAGAACGATCGATTAGGAAACAGCCTCAGCTGTGGGAGAAAAGAATACTGGAAGAAGGATTGCCCAATCCGGCGGTTTAAGATGTCAATAAACAAATTGTTCCACGATTGTTCTTTTTGTTGGGCGGGCCAGCTAGTAATTGGAACAAATAAAAATGGGGCCGTACATACGAGGATTGAAGTCGACGAGAAAAAAGAATAGTGCTTAGTCGATACAGGGGCGGCTATTTCGTTGTGTACTCGTGCAGAAAAGCAAAACGTAGAACCGACATCTATGATGATCAGGACAGGTGGAGGTCAGAACCTGCTAGTTGGTGGTGTGAAAAAACGCAGGGTGCGTATCGCCAGCCTTATCGTGAAGCACCATTTCGTTGTGCCCCCAGAAAACACGCAAACGATCCTTCGAGCCGACATTCTCGTTCCGAAAGATGCCGTGATTGACCTGAATCTCAAAACGCTGGTTCCCGACACTCACAGGAAGCAACAGAATAGCGTCGATCAAGAACGTACGGCCAAACCCCCACGTCCACAGCCCCCGTGCTTCAGTCCACGGTCAATAAATACGCGGAAGTATTTACCAACGACGATTATCCGTACGGATTCCGCGACTGGATTGCAAGTGAAATACAAGCAACCAGAATATTTTGACCTCATGGGCCCCATAAGATACCGGTTCACCTTGAAGAGGAATTGAAAAGACAAGCATAGAAGACGCTGGATGAGGATGTTATCTAAGCCAGTAGTCTGTACAACTCGCCTGTTCTTCTGGTGAAGAAGTCCAACAGAAAATACCGCCTTTGTGTGGATTTTAGACGGCTGGATGAGGTAACACAGAACTCAGTACCGTCCATTTACGATATTTTTGATAAGCTGCCAAATGCAAAGTTGTTCACGGTGCTGCACTTACGTTCCGGATAGTGTCAAAAATCAAACCCACATACCGTGAGGAAACCGTATTCACGGTGGACGAAAAACTGCCAATTCAAGCGCATACCGCTTGGTTTATCTGGGTCACCGTTCATGTTTCGATAACTAATGGTTCAGTTAGTGAAACGACCGGAAAATGTGGCGGGAAAATGGAGATGAAACTGTGATATACAGCAACACGGAATCGGAACATGCCGCCCACATAGATGCTGTCTTAAATCGCATTAAGAACTCAGGACTCCGAGTTAATGCCGATAAGTCACAATTCGGTGGTGCTACTGGGTGAAAAGGTGAGTCAAGGTGAAATCAGGTTCCTGCAAATAGAAGGAGTAACCGAATAGCAAAGTCCTGACCCCAGAAGTAAAAGTTTTCAACCATTGAGAAAGAATGTTTGGTAATCGTCTGAGCATTGGACAAGTGGCGATCGTAATTGTTGGGTCGACAGTTCCACGTGGAGACGGATCACTAACCGCTGGAGTGGATCAGGATAGTGACGGATCTGAGAGGCACATTAGCTCGATGAACATTGTGTTTACAGGAATATGATTTCACGACCAGTCATGTGCCTGGTTCGAGCAACTGCGTCGCTCTTTTCTTTTCACGACCCCAGATGGACGGCGAACTTCTCAAAGTGATTTTTGGAGTCAACGGCATAGTAATGGAGCAGGACCCACAAACACTAGTGCGTCCACAGCGTCAGGACAAGGTCCTCCGGAAAGTGATTAACGCTTTGGCAAGAGGCGTGAGGATTCCCACAAATACTAAGGATGAAGAGTTGAAGATAATTGCATCCCAATGGAGAAGAGTTGGCTTAAACGGTGCGGGCGTATTGACGTGACAGCGTGGCGTTGATCGCCATCATGTGGTGGTCATTCTGAGACAACTAAGGAAGAAATTGGTAGCAAACTGCCATGAAAATGGCACACACCGGATGCACTAGGACGTACGATCTGCTGCAACAAAGAGCATATTGGCCGAAGATGAAAGAGGATGTGACAACTTACGTGCTTGCATGCCAACAGTGTCAGTTACTGAAAGGCGACAATCGGGCAGCCCAACAGTTCTTACAGCAAATACTAGTCTTCGAAATCGGTGAACTCTGGTCGATGGATATTATGAGCTCATTTCCAATAAGCGCCCGCGGTGACCAGTATGTTCCGGTCATGACAGAACACTTTACCCATTGGATCGAAGCGACTGGCGTCCCGGATCAAAAAGCATCTACGGCGGGAGACATGTTGACGAAGCACATCGCAGCGAACCACGGTGTCATCATCATCATAAACAGCAATACATCAGCGGTTCACATTGATGCTTAACTGCCACACAACCACGAAGGAGAAACAAATCCTGTACCAAAGGCGATCTCGATGGATCAGGGACCATGCTTTGAAAGCGAGGAATTTCGAACACGCATGCAACAACTGGGAATCAAGCGCATCGGAACGACACCATATCATCCACAAACGAAAGGGCTAACTGAACGCAACAACCGAACGATCAAGAAATGGCTATCAACTAAGGGAAGGGTGGGAAGATGGCAGCTAGTCGAGAATGGTTTACTGAATTGTTCATGGAGAAAAGACAGCTGAGGAAACAGAGAGTAGTGACCACACAGAAAGTCTTCCAGACGTTGTCCAGTCTCTTCTGTAACTTACTTCTTCGTTTACAAGGGGTAAATATATTGATGTTTAATATGTAATATAAGATTTTCTCGCACCAAGCCCCAGCACTTCTTCATTCAACTGGGAAATACTCATCCTCCCGTGGTTGAAAGGCAGCTAATTCAGAACACCAACAACTTGTATAGGGTTATCGCCGACAGTGGCGATTCAGCGAAAATCATCCAAACAATCAACATTGAATAACAAATGAACATGCGTAAAATCGCACGGAAGGGATGGACGTTTCACTTCTGGTTCGCTCCAGAAGAGAGTCGCTAAATGTCCTGTACATCTTCTATCCAAAAGTGCCGATCACAGATAGAGATGCGGAGTCACAAGACTGAAGTCGTTGATTCAAGCCGGGACTAGTATAACTGTGTCAGTATGGGTCCGGTGAGCCTAAATTTGTTGCCAAAACGGTCAAACTGTAAACGATTCCCATTTGCTGAGCTCGTTCACAGCAATGGACATTTAACGTTTCGATATACTTTCGGATCCAACTAATTAACATCGACAATGTCCGCACAGTAAAGGATCAGCTGCTGAGATGGGAAGTCAAACATTTGCAAAACCCCATAGTATGTAACGAAATACGACAGTTCTAGAAATGAAAAGAATAACACAATCGGTATGGCACAATCGTGGGTTGAGCACTAGCCTCGGGCTGCGAACCGAAAAGGGAGAAAACAGAAGTGTCACCGGACAGAAATATTGAAAAACCTGGAAATCTCAACTGATAGCTACAGCCATTAAGAGGAGTCACCGGCCGTTGCAGAGCGACTGCGCCAGGTGTTTTTGCGCGAAGGTGGTCGAACAATTCTGAATGCAACACAGAAGTAACTTCCTATCACCAGTGAGTTCGTCATAACTGAACCTCATCGAAAACATTCGATTATCTTTGTTGCAAGAAAGAACAAGAGTTTCTAATTAACTAATAACCCCAGAGAAGTCTATAAAACGGTTTTAGACAGTAACTGCAGTATTTATGATAGTGACAAACACAAAAATGTACTATTAAAGCTGTTCAACACAGGTGGTAACAAGACCTCACGAAAATCGGAGTCTACTTCTAATGAATCTGACATATTTCTAGCATTGACATGCTCACATTTTCATGGGTGATATTTGATTCTATAGAATCTTGTTTTACTTTCTGGAAATGTATGTATACGTACACATTTTATCCTATGTAACCAAAGAGTACGGCTACTCAACAATGGTACACAAGACGAAAAAAGTGATCGGAAATCAGTAGTACCGAACGGAAGAGCGATTGGGTGTACATGCGTCAAAGAAATACGCTGACAAGTTGAACAGCGTTTCAAATAAGCGACTGAAGTAAACACGAAGTGTACAACCAGGTCAGCAGAATTCAACACGACTAAACAATAACGGTCAAACTGCAAATGAGACTTCCATGCTCACGTGTACGCAAGACGTCAACAATATTACCCATGCCAAAAGTCCTTGAAATCACATTGAGTATTTGGAAAGAAACATCAAGTGTTAGAAACCAACCTCCTCAAGCGTTGATTGAATTTGTACAGCTTCTTTGATTTGGTCTTCCAAAGTGCGGATACGGTCCAACAAGGAATCTGTGATTCGTTGGTGCTAAATGGGGGCGAAAAATGAGGGCGCACGACTATAAACATAGGATTAAACCTAATAAAAGAACAGACAAGTAAGCCTTGATTACAGGTGAACAGATACACGCGTTTCTAATACTGAACAGTACAGGTGACTATCCTAGATTGAATCAGAACTTATTCCGACAGTAGTAAAAGCCATAACGAAAACGGCCAGAGCAAAGGGACGACGAAGAATATACAACAAAGAATAAACAGACTAATGGATATATATATATATATATATATATATATATAT
>JTDE01020893.1:151306-201454 GCA_014338405.1 Paragonimus skrjabini miyazakii | reverse complement strand
AACGACAACTATACCAGTTGCCCCCGTTGCCAATAAAAAGGACACGTCTGTCGCATCTCACTGTCTATAGAAATGTTCTTTTAGTTGCAGTATGAGGTACACAGGGAAGACAAACGGACAACTAGCTGTTCTCAATAAGGAACATGTTCCCCAATGGCTAGAAAATCAGTTGGAAACACCAGACGCCCGTATATATGCCGACGGATGGCATCCCGTATCATCCGTTGCAAGGCACTTAATACAAGCAGGACACAGACTCAAAGTTCCTGACGCGTTCTTGGTGATTTTTCGGAGCAACCGGAAACGCACAGTCCAACTTGCTGAAATGTTGGCCATTAAACGTTTAAAACCAATTTGTGCTGACGCTGCGACTACCCTGGTAGTCGGCATTCCCACAATTCTGATTTTCAGTTTTTATATCCGTCTATTTAATCCCATTAAGCCATGACTTCTGCTCTGTGAAATTTTGACTCGTTGAAAATTAGTTATACATCCATGTGTGATCAGAATGTACGACATGTTACTCCGGAGAACACCACATGAATTGTTTTACTTAGGTTCATCAGGGGACCGAACTGTTTCAAATTCTCTAATGCTAAAATTGCTTTCAACTGTGTGCAGGCACAAAATGACTCATTCCACAAATTGCCACTCTGTGATATCCAGGCAACCGATGTTTTTAAAGGCTGATGCATGTCTGTGTTTCAGAACACTCCCATCTTGGTCGAATGGTGGTCAATAATGAAAACAATCAATCTTAGCAAGCATCTGTCGCGTGGTGTACAGGACGGCGAAAGTTACACGAAATGTGCCCTATAGGCTGAAAACAAATCGTATATTATTTTTGTTCAAAGCAGCTGGATGAGCTTGACAGTTCCCAGTATCCCACTAACAAAACAAGGCTCTGCCGGGTGGCAGAAAAATAGGAAAATCTCACCTTCCGTTTTACTATGGGTAAAGTTAAAATTTTTAACTTCATATTAGTGGTTGTTTTAGCAAATGGCTTCGATTCAAAAGAATAAACTATACTGATAATTCCCACATGGACCAGCGGGGAAACAATAACTGAATCATTATTAGCGAGCGGATAGTGGTAAGGCTGTATGTGTGATCCGATTATCTGAAGAGACCAAGATTAGTTCACTATATCACATCAGAAACGGGGACTCAACAAGCGATCAAGTATATGTGACACATTCATGCACCACAGGCGTACAGTAACAGTTTGATAGTCTGGTCTTTTGTAGGACAAATTATTTTGCCAGCCCGTTTTGAATCAACTAAAATGATTTGACTTAAAGCTGTGAATCGGGTCGAGAGTCACCAAAAAAATAATATGGAATTTGTAACTTAAGAAATCAAGATGTTTATGTGCAACCTATGGCGAATAGATTCATAGGACGAGGACTACTTTTGAGTTCTCCAACAGAAAGTATTTTCAGCCAGAAGTCGCAAACATGTTGTTAATAAATGCTATGGTCTAGCAACACATTAAGCAAAGGTTGGTGCGCTTAGTGCAAAGTCATTATTTAAACCAAACTGATTTAAAGTTATGGGAATTGACCTGAGATTGACGGTCATGGGCCGATCACTTATGCCTCCTTTAAGTGCGTCTGCATGAGGTTACCTTACGTCAATAAGATCGGCAGTGCTATGTACGTATACCGTTTGTTAATAAAAATGTTTATTTTTTCATTGGTCAATACTGAATATGTGCCTAAGGAATACCTGAAATTCGTAGCGTATTGCTATGCATTCAGCAGACATTTAACACTCAACGTTTCAGGCATTCACAACCTCTGTAACCTAGGTAGCAGTATTTTTGTGTATAAATAACATCTGAAAAATGTGGAGGTTTGTCCGCTTAGATCATCGTTTCGCGACACGTCCAATATTCAGGGTTCATTGGTGTAACACAACATGTACCCACTGGTTACACGGATGCACTTAACTTCCTTACTGTATGCGTTTCATCCTAGCTGTATAAGACATGAACTCAATTGCAAGTTTTTCGCACACTGTCAGTGTTTTGTGCACAAACCTGACTTCCCTGTCTTGGCCTTTCCAATGAGGTTTAGTTGGTTGCCAACCCATTAGCCCACTTCCGGTTTCCGGAGCCCTATTTTTTCGTAGCTTGCTATCCCATCAAGCCCACCGCTTCACATCCCACTGCTTATCGAAGTGGATAACTTGTCATATTGATACAGTCCTGTTTTGCACTCTGAAGTACCCTGGTCTTCGAATTATAAATTATGAATTATATATACCACTGCATATCTGTTCCCCTCATATAGTGGTTGGGTAAATGCTCAAGTCAGTGACACACAGATTGAGTCGGATCAAGTTTGCCGAGTGTCTATTTCTTATAGTTCACTGAACGGCTATTTAGCATTTTTAAGCGATCACTGATCGGTTAATAACTTAAAAAGTGTTGTCATTTGCCTCGTATAAATTCACAAAACGCAGCTGCACACACTTGGGGGAAGTTGACCAACAACCAACATTTTCTGCAGTTGTATGCACTTTATCACGTTGGTGTACTCGCAAAAGTAATTAAACGCTTTCCAGACATATACGTATAATGCAGGCTAATCGTTAGCCTGTTGCACTCATTAGATGCAGGGATATCCCCTCAAATTTGGTGCCAATTTTGCGAACTCTCACATCAGCCTAGAATCTTACTGTTTAGCTTACAATGTTTACAGGGCTATCCTGTGTAGAGGAAACTTGTAGATAATTTTAAATACAACCTGTAGCAAAACAATTTTTGTTTGGTTGTTGAGTCTTTTACCTAATAGTGTGTGGTCGAGAAGATGAACTGCCATTCGTACGTTTCGAGAATGTACTCAATATAACCTCCAACATTTCCAACATGATTTTGTCACCCATTTTATTCGATCTATATATATATCCCGATGTAGTACTAAACATTTTTATTCAGTCGGAGTTAGTTTATTAACATGAGTTCAATTATTCAGATGAATTTGGTTAACTTTAGAGTTCTAGTATGAAAGAATAACTTACACTGAACCTTTACAGCAAAAGCTTCAATGAATCAAACCACAAGGATGTCATTGAGAAGAAAAAAGTGACAATTGAGACCATTTTGATTATATTTACTTAGTATTCAGAACTACAGGGAATGCGTAAATTTCGTTGCATCGTGCTGCTCTGTTGTGGGCATCATTTTTGATGTTCG
The DNA here is from genome assembly GCA_014338405.1 of Paragonimus skrjabini miyazakii. NCBI lineage: Eukaryota > Metazoa > Platyhelminthes > Trematoda > Plagiorchiida > Troglotrematidae > Paragonimus > Paragonimus skrjabini miyazakii. Next base: position 198,255 of record JTDE01020893.1, on the reverse strand, counting down.
ATTGTGTAAATATTTTGCTTGTCTTACTGTGCCTTTGACTCATGCTTGTATCTGATGTATCTTCCACAGGAACCCTTAATTCAGAAAAACGCTGTTCTCCGGTGTCTCCACGTTGTACAAAGTACAGGATACAGGAAGCCAGAACGCCTGGCTCACTGGTTATAAAATGTTATTTTATAACAGAATACAAAATTCGACCCCAGAAAAAGCCTAGGAAAATGAAATAATTACATTTAAAAGAACGTATTCATAAGGTCAGTTTAGACAACGAACGTTCTGTCCATAATTCAATCAACTCAAGTAGTCAAAAACTCTCAGGTAGTTTCCACTTTTTTGGTCAACTTGTATGCACATAAATATACTGGCCAGTCAAGAATATCAGAAAGCCAGTTGAGGTACTTTTCTGTTCCTTTAGAGAAAATCTAATTTTTCTACTTAGACCATTTAAAAAGGGCATACCAAGCTCCGTGGTGGATTAGATGAAATTTCTCGTCTTGTTGGCAAACGATGTTACTGATAACTGCATCTCAGACAAACTGAAGTACACTTAAAATGGCGCCGATTCACTTACAGACAAGATAACTTCAACATAACCTTATTTGGATCTGCTTCATCTGACTTCCAGTAACCTTTGTTTGGTGGAATTGATGTGTGTGATATTTATTAGTGAAATGTCACATAAAAGTTAAATTTGTTACTGAACTGAGTGGTTGGATGTTGGTTTCAACCTTATAATGACATATTTAAGTATTGCTTAATTTCAGACATCACGCCTTCTGCACATCCCGGTAACTAAAGTACCTCATACGACTTTACATCAAAACCAGACAGTATGTTCAACCTAATGCTATTCAACGTTGGCTTGACTAAATGAACTGATCACTTGTTAAACTGATTGTAAACTTGCTGTTCATTTGTATTCGATGGTTTATTACTTGTCCTATTCAGCTTATTGAGCGTGACCTACGTTGGTCAAAACTACGCGTAATTGCACGAATGAGGTTCGTATGGACATGCCTTGACAACAAAATAATTACGTAACAACAAACAAATATAAAGTCACAGCTCAGAAGACATGTATGTGTATTTACTCTTCCACTTATTCCTCTGGAATATGTTCAATTGATCGGATGTCAAGATAACTTTTGAAACCAATCCGGGAACATCATCCACGGTGTTTGGGACATGAGGAAACACAATCGGTCAGCAGTGCTACCCTCGTCCATCTGGTTGAAAGCAGGTACCATGTGAACACTGATCAAGCCTTCCAAGTAGTCTGTCGTGTGTCACGTAACCCTTCAAAGACAGTCAAAATGAGAACGCCGTATTGCAGATGTTATGGGAACCAGGCTGCTTGATCCCGTATTATGTCATTACAAGCGGTTTGTTCAGGCGCAACGTCTTCCATGGACACAACTCCACCGAATCGATAACCAGCATATGCATGGACGAGCATGACGTAATCAACCCATCAGGTTATCGTCAACTGACTGCTACAAGTCAGATCGAAAACTTCGTAACTAATTGTACCAGCTTGAGGGTGAATTATGGAGAACATCTGATTGCCCGTATGTCGCTGTCCTCAGCAAACAAAACAGGTGATCATAGTAAACGAAATTAATTAGTTTAACCCACACATGAGGTCAGAGACACACGTTGTTATTTGTTTAAACAATCGAATCATCTGAGCGTTAATAACCAGCGACTGTAGCCTATATAAGGGAGTATCTGAGTAAGAGGCGAATGACTGTTCTCATAAAAAGCAGACCGTGAGCCTAATTCCCAGTCCTAAACACGATCCGTACCTTTCAAGCAAAAGCAAAGCCTGAAACGTCTGATAGCTGGGGTGAGTTAAAAACCGTCAATAAACTTGCGTGTTACCATGATACAATCCAACACCTGAATGCGATAGCGGTGGTCAACTAAAGGTGATGTTCAATCCATTTTAAAACCATAACCCTCAACTACTCATCAGTAACCCGCACTATTTGTCAGAAGTCGATCAGTACAAATGCTCTGTCCACCGAAGTAAATTATATATGGTTTGTATTTAAACCACTAATATATCCTACGGATTAATTTCTTCTTGTAACGCACACGCCTCATCACATCAAATGACTTGACTCACATGAAGGTCATCATTGAGTTTTGGCTACCAATGTAATATAAAACTCCAGAATCAAAAGACTTTTGGAAACTCATTTGGCGTTTTGAATCTCAACTAGTAAGAGCTGTTTAGATAGCAGCGGTCAAACTTGGATACACATGGTTTGCTTATATTTATGGTCAGTCTTGTTATCCTCAATCTCTTTAAGACAACGGCAATTTGAGCTGACAGATTTATTCTCAAGTGTAAATAACTCACTTAATCCTATAAATCGCTACACTGGTTCCGCTGGCATCTGTCATTTATCCGTCCACAAAACTGTGTGCTTCACCACGGATCGCTTAATCATCAGAATGGAACTCTGTTCACACAATTGTCGAACTCCCGTCCGGGGATGATACGTTCGCAATATGAGTATCAAGCTCATTTCTCCACAGGATAGTGAGGGATACTGAATGTTTTAGTTGCTGGTTTTGTTCAGCTGATTATTTTTTCCCTCTTTACGTAATAAACGTTTGTTAAAACTGTTAGGGCATTATGTAAGAGAAAGGTGCCCAAACATACATGAGACTGATCCTAATTTTGTAATTTAAAATCGGTTTTCAACGTACGAAATTTAATTGACGCAACATTAAATGTAAACAAGCAATTAAATGTTCTGTTTATTTGGTTGGTTTCTCAAAACTCCACTGAAACTTCAGTAGCGATAAAACACCAAACTTTCATATATTTTATGACTAGACTACGTGATAGTGGTTCCCTTTAAGTAACGAATAACCTAATTGCACCGAATAAATGAAACTTTGTCATATTGTATCGTCAAATTTGAATCAGGTCCCATATTTTACTGTTGAGACGCACACTGTTAAGTTTCTTGAAGACAAGTGTCACAATACATGTGTACCTGTTTCCAACTCACGGTTTTGTATCACACAGCCAAGTCACTAGATTGATCAGACTTAGCCCTGACATGAGTCACACCAAGACCATTATGGACGAACAAAATTGTGAAAATATTAGCTGTGATAAAGTGTCGATTGATCCAATATTTTTTGCTTTTTCTTTTACCTCTCAAAGTACACCAGTGTTCGTTAGTTTCACTTCAAGTGCAGTGAACCTAAAAACTTGAAATTCTGTGTGAATCAACAATAACGCACTTCGGGAGTCATTTTCCTAAGATAACAATGAGCCGATGTCGCAAAGCTTATATCACAAAATGTTTTGCTACATTTATGCAAGCGTACAAAGACAACAGCAAATAAAGACAAAACATCAGAGATTCCACCGGTTGTTTTTATCATCGCTGTGATGACAGTTTGGCCCTATTCGTGTTAACATTATTTTTATCATACTTCGAACAACTAACGACTAAACAATCATCCACAACGAATCCCTACAAACATGATTCGATCATATTGTTCGATTTGCAGGCGATCAGCTGGAAATACAAATAATTTAATAAACGATAGTTTTGTTGTTCTAAGCACAACAGTAAAAAAAACAGAAACAAACTCTAGTGGTGCCTGCAGGTATTGACAAGGACACAAATATCTACGTAAGGCGCAAAGAACGCCAGTACCTAAATGTGGTCAGAACTGACGCGACTCCTCCAGACGATCTGGGAGACTAAAAAGGTGCCCCATGATTGGTGCCTATCGACAGTCATTCCCGTTTTAAAAAGGGGTTCCGAAGTCTATGTGACAACCACAGGGGCATCAGTTTGTTGTTTATTGCGTCCAAGTTACTCACTGGTCTCATTTTACGTCGACTCACTAGGCCCAGAGAAAGTCAGATACGCGAAGAACAAGCAGGATTCCGATCCGGTCGAGGTTGCGTTGATCATAGTTTTACCTTGCGACGGATCTTGGAACATGGACACTTTTACAAACAGCCGACAGTTGTGGTCTTTTGGGACCTGAAGGCTGCCTTCTATTCAGTTGCTCGTAACGTTCTCTGGAGCTGCCTTCTGTGCAAGGGAGTACCAGAGAAATACGTGAATCTATTGAGATCACTGTATGCTCATTCTGCAAGCAGGGTGAGAGTTTATGGACAACTATCTCGGGCATTCATCACTTCCAGTGGTGTTCGTCAGGGGTGTCCGATTTCCCCCTTCCTATCCAATTTTGTCATGGACGACATTCTGGAGGGTGCGCCTCAGAAGTCCAGTGGGCTTGGTGTTGAGCTTCTTCCTGGCGCTAGATCGATCGATCTGGAATACGCGGACGACATTGTTTCACTTAGCCCCTCTGCCGAAAACATGCAGACCATGCTGGACGGGTTGAGCGACCGGGCTGGTTTGTATGGAATGCGACTTGCACCTTCAAAGTGCAAAGTGTTGCTTCAAGACTGGGGCACTTCAACTCCTACTTTTTTTATTGCAGGTAACCCGCTTGAGACTGTGGACAGTTTCACATACTTGGGTAGCACTATCTCATCAGTCTGTAATATTGATGATGAGATATCATCGAGGATCGCAAAGGCATGAGCTGCGTCGAAAAGACGTCCGGTTGTCGCTGAAAGGAAGGGTATATAATGCCTGTGTGCGTTCCATCTTGCTTTATGGTTCGGAAACGTGGCCTGTTCACAAAGAAGATATTAACAGGCTTGCTGTGTTTGACCATCGTTGTCTCTGCGAATTGGCCCATATTAAGTGGAGTGATCGCATGAGCAATGTGGCAGTTCGGCGGCGCGTATTCCGAAACGCTCGGGATGCGCGATCAATTGGTCAATTAATCACGGTACACAGCTTGCGATGGTTGGGTCACGTACTCCGTACGTCATCTGATCGTTTACCGTACCGGGCATTATATGCTGAGGCCACCAACAGTTGGGTCAAACCACGTGGTGGTCAAGCAACAACGTGGTCACAAAATATGAAGACCTTGACTGCTCCATTGAGCAAACTGGGTAGGTGTCGCCTGCCTGGCTGGGGTCCTCGTGATCACTCAAACCGCTGGTTAGAGACCTTATCCGATATGGCTGTGTGTCGTAGTTAATGGCGTACCTGTATCCGTACCATTTCTAGTTCTTCCGCTTAGTCTTCTTTTATTGATTTTCAACCTTCTTAGTAACGTTTTCTTCTAGGATATTCCACGTCACTGTTGAAGTGAACGGCAGCCCGAGCCACAGTACCTTTTGGTCAGGCTCGTGGCTGTTATGATGATGATGATGATGATGGTGATAATGAAATGTGGTCAACTGGTGGATCTTTCTAATTAGGTTACGCAATCATGACGTCAGAATCGCAGAGAGCTTGCAATGGGTACTGCACCACACCCTATCAAATCACCTCAGCGCACAACCACTGAGATCCGACAGACACGTCTTGTGTTCTAAATTCAATATCACAGAAAAACATCGCACTTCGCTGAAGCTGCTACAATGCAAAAGTTGAGCTTGGAAACAATCGGTTACAAGGTTGCTGTTATGACGACAGTGCAAATCATTGTGGACCCCAGAAATTAGGTTCTTCTCGCCGTTTTAGCTATTTGCACATGTCGATTTGCAAACAGTTTGCTATAAACACCGACAAAGATTAGATTGACTTTATGCGGCGTCCTCATACTGTCTTTGTTATTCATATTCACAACAAGGAAGTGACGCCTAAAAATTATTTTTCTCTTTCAAGAATTACATCCAGAAAAATTGGTTTTAAAGTTGTGCCAATCCTGAGTAATTCACTATGTTTACCAACATCTACCGTTTATAACATGAACACTGAAAAACAAACATATTATTCAACTTTGTTGCCACTCTATACCAGACAGCTGCACTATTGATTAATGGCACTAATCTTTGAAAATAATCTGGAGGAACAATACGGCTTCCATACAGTTTAACAAAAGAGGTCGACTCAAACGAAAGCGTAAACACCTGTGGTTTTTCATTGTCATTGTAGTGAACCTCACCCGGTCGCATTGTTTTAGTGGGAATCAATCGCCAAACGCCATTCGTTAACTTATCCATAATAATTCATACGATCCCATAATTCAAATAGAACCTGAATAATTTAAACAAATGTGCGAGCCCAGCTCGTCTTCTAAACCTGCGAACATCCTTCTTTAAATATAGTTGATGCTACAGAGACTAGCACATTCATGTGACTTGCATCTCAAAAAAAGCATTGCCTTTACTAATGAACGATTATTCATCTCAGTCAAAACACGTTTGATTTCGTAGCTTGGTTTATGTATGCTCAACTAGTTATGGGGAAATATATCTCAGCATTATCTTGTTCAGAGACACTTTCAAAGATTTTCTTACAAACTCGGTCCCACTGGATCATGCACTTTTATGCTGACAGCAATGATAGCAACATAAATAACTGTAACAATCTGATAGACACATATTGTACAAATAGGTAAATCTCAAAATGGCATGTGAGACTCATACACATGAGTTTTCTCCTTTTTAAAACGTAATTATGAGGTTTATGGCAAAGCTGTCACCATTCTTGGCAATTTTATATGAATTAAGAAGCAAATGATCACAGATGGATAACTAAATCCATAATGATAAGTGCACATGATTGCCAATGTAGACGCAACCACGTATATGAGGCCACTCTTGTAAACAGCTATCTTCGGTAATTCTCATCAGGATTTTAGACTTACACAGGGTAAGCGCGAGTTATACGCGAAAGCTATATCAAATCTAGCAGGTCATTAAAAATCACAGAGGTGGTGCGGATCACAATCTACTGGATGAGGGTGGAAGTGCCGGCGAATGTGTGACAATGTTACACGTACCTGTCATAAGACATGAGTTCGTCGGTGCCAAGGGGTTTACGATTGCTCGGGTTTCAATTGTTTGTTGAATAAGTGGTCATGGGAATAGGAGTGTTGATACGAGTTGTTTTTGGGTACACAGTCAGGGGTTGTAGAGGTTGATGGCAGTAGCCTCGGCCGTTGATAATAATCGCATTAGGACCGTTCTGGAGTGAGCCTGATGAACCTGGTGGATGATTCGGAAAGTTTCATCCGGATTTACCTTATTACCAATGTAAATTAAATGGAAGCCAGTGGCACAGAAAATAGGTAGAAAATTGGTTCTCACTCATATTTTTGTCAAGATTCTGACAATAAGTGCTATAGAGGATAATAACAGTTTCAAGTGGCACTAAATATACATGAACGCATCTCACACTGATACTGAGGTTGTCATATCAACAATATGCTTTATGCGGCTTCGAAGGTAAATATCCAACCTCTCACATGCCTAATCTCATGAAATAAACAAACTAATATGAAACGCAAAATAATTATAACCGTGAATTACTGAACAGGTTGGATATCAGCTACAACCAGTACTAACTGGGTGAGCTACTGATTCACTTCTGAAGGTACACCAAGAACAAAAAGAAAGGTTTATATTTAGAAGTCGACCTAGGTGCGCGGTAAAACAAACGAGTGAACCCGAACGCGATGTCAGTCATAATTTCCGGCCTTAAACTAAGTTCGAGAGTGTTATGGCTCCGATTTTCGTTGGTCTCGACACTGGTCCACAAAGTAGCACGGCAATGGAAAAGAATAAACATGTGGAGGGAATAACCGATGAGAAAAAGCAACCGGAACAACCGAATCTAACAAAAAGTAGTCAACAAGTTTAGGGATACAAGCCCGATATATAATGCGGCATCCTTCCATTTCTGAGAGTGTTTCCGAACGGTAGTGTTTATGGTCGGCCACAAATAACGCCTTGTAACTTAAACGTTCGGAGAGTGCACAGAAACACCGAGAGAAATTTAACTTGAAGAGTTTTTCATGAGAAGTGGGATTTTACATTTACGTAGCGGTAAGCTGTAATGCTGTAATTGCTTTAAGGATTTTACACAACGTTGAACTACTTAGAAGAGACCTTCGTGAAAATAGTAGGCAAACATTTAAGGTGGGTAGCATACAGGTGTTAAGTAAGGTGAAAACAAAATCTTTGTATATACGAACAATGATTTCTGACTTCCTTGAATGTATTAATGACACAAAGATACTACGTTCTACCATCAGATGTAGAATCTTAAAATAAGAAATGTGAGCAAAGCCTCACAATGCAAATTAACAGCTGGGCTGTAGTTAAAATCCACCTTTTCTTCAGTGATTACAAACATACTGTGAAATTGATCTAGCTGTGCGTCGAAAGATGTTAGGAGTCAAACAGTAGTTTACATGAACTGTTCAATGAAACGAAAGATGAAAACAGAAATGGCTTTCAGGTGATTATAACCAAACCCTCTTCACAAGTGAGCATAATTATGTTATCCAATACTGGCGTGGTTGTTACAAAACCTAAGGGCGGAACTGGATTCCGAACTGCACCCTGACTATCACCATCGTTGACAGCCATTAAACTGATAATGGTCAAAAAATAGATTTGCCCATTGTTAACCGTGCACCAGAGTCACTGGTTCTTCTCTCGAGACACTCGATTCATCTGTACACTATTTCCGAGTAAATTTGGCTGAGGGTTTTTCTTTGACATTCCATGTGAGATAAATAGCACACTGGTCCACAAGGTTCCTTTATGACAACGAGGAATTTAGTATAAATCCTAATCACAAATGCACACACTTGTAGCGAGCTCTAAAAAGAGCACAGCTTGGTTCCAACGCAGTTTATCGAATGGAAGGTGTACTGAAGGTGAAGTCCAGTGGAAAATCTGATCCGTATTCCACTTTCATTAAGCTGAGTTCTTGTTATTTACTTTAGCTTGCATTTTTGTGAAAATTAACATTTTGACTCACTTGTTCTTACAGATGTGCGTAAAATATGGCGATATATTTTCGCACCAAATATAACATTGATGAAGGCGTTCGACTCTGCAGTGCTCAACATGTTTGTGCTGTGAAATCTGGGTAAGTAGAGGAGCCGAAGATTCTCATAAAAGTTTCACACGTCAATTAACGATGGTCGATGATGAGTCGTCAATCGAATAAACCAGAAACATCAAGACCTTCGACAGACCAAGGTGTTATGTCTGCGAATCGCAGTTGAGTATAGGGCTGTCTGCGGAATATGGTTGTGAACCAACAACTTTAAAAATCGACTAATATGTTGTGTAATTTGTGTGATTTTGACATCTGTACATTACCATCAAATGAATTCAGCCTTGGATCTGGTTTTTCAGATTTCAACTTCAACCGGTATTTTTTTTGGTGCGCAGCATGAAATGTGCCCCAATATTGCATTATCTGTAGATCACTTCATATGATTTTGTATTTGTTCACAATGACAAGTTACGGTTTGGTCAACAAATCGTTTAGTTCTGAGTGCCAAATGCGAGGTGTTTCAGTAATCGCTCCCTTTTTTACTGCTCCAATACCGGACACTAAACAAACTGCCCAGGCTTTTATATTTTCGCAGTCAAACGACCAAATAACACTCTCATATTCCAAGTAAGTTCACTGATGTTTGGGCGTTCTGACTCAAAAGACCAGATAAGATGTGGTTGAAACCGTTTTTGACAGCATTTGAAAATCTGTCTGTCGGAAAGTACGCAAAGTTGACAAATATGTTGATTATCCACTAAACTTAGGCCCACTCTGAACGGCCTGCTACGATTAACGGGGGACACATTGATGTAATCTGGCAACTTTCTTTTATACTACGGCTCGGTGTGATACCCGGTAAGGTTTGAGTACAACAAATCACTAGATAGCATTAAAGATCATAAGAAAAAGACCGTTGAACAGCTGTATTGTATAGGAGGGCAAGCAAATGAATGGCAACTCCAAGACCCTAATGGCGCTTTTGAAAGGCCGTATATTTCCGAATCCAGATTTAAAAAGTCAATCTTCAAAGCAGCAAGTTAACATGTTTGCTCTATTATTTGGACATTAAAGCAGCCAACTTCTACCATTTGTCCTAGTGTAAAGAAATGTAACATTGAAACACTGTAGGAAAAAGATAATGAGAATGAGTGGACTGATCCTCTAGAGCAAAATGAGCCCAGCACATTTTAGGCTGTCCATATATTTAAAAATGTTTAGGTTAAAACACCCATCAGAGCTATTTCAGAAGCAACCTTACCTGTGAAATATAAGGAATGAAATTTTTAAGATAGAACCCTACCTTGAGTCAATGGGTGAAAGACCGGCCCACACAAAAATGAGGGGTCAACCCAATCTCCAGTGAAGCAATGATTATGACAGTGACTTACAGTGCCAGTCATGGCAACATGCAGATGATGTACTCAACGCTTCTACAAACCAATGATCGTATTGTCACTTACGGCAGCCGTTATGCACAATTTTTGGGAGTAGTTTTTCTAATCTTTAAGTCCCTTAACAGAAAGAGAACGAAGATTCTACTCCAAAAATATTTCTGTTGCACGCCCACAATGTTGCCTCCTACGCAAACAGTGATTGGACAGGCGCCATGTTGTACAAATACCGGGCCTCCTGTATTTTGGCTACAGTTTCGGAATTTTTGTGCAGATCGATCAGGTATTTTGTGTAAAAGAGTCAAAGGTGATCATTTTTAGTGAGAATAAGGTTGTGTAAAGAAACAACTGGATGAGGTTACAAGTGATACTAGTAATTAAAAATGACTGTCTCTCAAATTTATTGCCACTAACAATTTAGTGATGGTGCTTAAAAAATGTAGAACACAACGTTTTTAATGCCCTTGATTAAACCCATCTGTTCTGTTCTACCAAACTCAGTTCCTGATATATAAACTTCTGAATATTGCTACACATATATGCGTATTTACTCGTAACCATAGCTCAGACAAGTAAACGTTCATCGCTGTAATACCTTGCAAATGGTAGCCTTGAATCGAACGCGTGTGCAAGTGTGTGTTTTAAATTATTTGCAAGGAAAACCCCAACTTCTCAAGCTCTCCAGATAATCATCCTGTTGCCTTCACAGGATCGTCAACTGTGGGTTTTTGTTTTGATGCTCAAACCAGGAAAGCAGTGGGTTCAATCGTCTGAACCATTCAGCCTGGACAGGTTCCCACATAGAATAGAGTTTCTAACAAATTGCAATTCGTTTCCCCGAAAGAGGCCAATTCAGGTCGTTGGTTTATCTAAGGGATGTGGTTTTCATCTTAGTGTATCTATCGTTCCCGGCGATAAATTGTCAACAGTGATATTAATCAGGCTTACTGATAAGCGAATAGTGACAACCTCACTGTGAAGCGATTGTGTAAACTACAGTTCTGAATACTGTATCGCAGCATATAGACCATTGCTTCGCGATGTCTGAAGTTGTACTTTGACGTGTAGCATTTTTGCCTTCCGGTTGGCTTGTTCAGTAGCTGCATTACAGTTATACAGCAAGCTCTACAAAGTCAACAGGCATTGTGTCATTCTTCTATTAATGTGATGCACTTAAAGTAAAATTAAAATATTTCATTCGTTCAAAGACTGCTAAAATCACTCCTGTAGTTTTTTATAAGGTATGAAGTATAACCGTTGTCTATCAATTCTTAGAACACGTCGATTTTTGTGCGTTGCTCACCTGGTTTTACTCACGATACTAGTGGATTTGTCAACTTCTTGAATGGTAACGTAACTTAGTACCAGCACTTTGTCACTACCCTGACCAGAAACGATTAGACTGCCACAATAGATGGCCTCATAAATTCAAAACGGACTATGTGTACCTTTCAGTGTAATCTTGTTTCGAACAGGAGTGTGATGGGGCTGTAGTGGAATGACCGAAGGTATCTAGACCGAAATACCACGTAAGCCTGAACTTCGATTACATATATTTGAAAAAACTAATTACTAACACAAAGCCGACCGTGTCCGTCATAAAATACCAGGTAATGCTTATCTTTAAAATAGCATTCCATTGTACCTGGTTTTGTGAAACGTTGCATATGGCAGTCCATGGCACGCTCACTGCCTCCGAAAACGTACAACTGTCATACAGATGTCACTGTCATAAGATGTGACGGATTGCTTTTTCAGTCGATTTTCATCAGATAAATAATGAACAATATGAGAAATAGAGGCAATTCTTAAACCCTCATAAGTAGCACAACGTATGCGTTACAACAGTTCATACAAGCATGCAGGCCATTGTCAAACAAATCATGGACGTGCAAGGTCTGGATGTCTTAATTTCACGAGAATCTCAAAGTCATTGTTAGCTGCTTATGTTTAAATAATTGTGACTGATGATTGGCAATCACAAAGGATCTCGAATATCAGAGTGAACGGCAATTTCTTTTATGCTTGAATACAATGGATGCTGATGGCGCGACAGCACGACAGCCAATCTCTACCATGTATTTAGTAACTGATCATGAAAGCATATCGATTCCGGCGGTCGACTAAGTCGCACCGTCCCCCAACCCTTTCGAAATACGTATTCTTGGTTGTAACATTCTGCCGTACGTGTTTGTACGTACGTGTTTGTAACATTCTGCCGGTTCTTTACAGTCATGCTCGCTCATAGGTAGTAGATGAAAGTACATGTTAATCAGCTTCATGATCACAAGAGACCGAGGAACTCTAGTGATCTCATTGACCATACACCCAGATCAGAAGTAAATTGAAAATCGACATTGGTATAACTCCCTATCCAGTAGATTTTGACCAACTTATCGATAATGGGAATGCTTTCCACTGTGTGCACAACATTCTGATCTGTCACTCGAAAACAGTCTAGTAACACTTGTTGGTACCCGAGCTTGTAAGCAACGGTTGACCTAGCCCTATTAATTTTGGTTAACAAAAACGATGCATAGCTTGCAACTCAATTGTCCCCGGACTCAACACTCATACCACTTAACGGTCACGCTTTGATTTTGTTGCTTCTGGTCACACAAGTTTCAAGTGCCCCTTGAACGCCTGCCATCTGTTAGTCATCGGACTGTGTTGATTTACTATGTGATGACCAAACGTAACTGTTCTTTACAGCTTGTTTCTCGATGTATCCGACTTTGACTTCATCACTAATCTACCACGTATTAATAACCTCCTGAAGATAACTTGTAATATATTATTAAACACAATAAAATTTCTCGGATTTAACTTCCTAATATTGACGAACATTACACGGAACAACCTAGTGTCATATTGCCCTTCTGATATTAGTTAACGAACGTTGAACAACACATGCACTACAATTCAGGTCATTTTCATCGCACACAATGTACGCCTATGTTTCATTGCCATGTGTTTACCCCACTATCGATGCTACTGTTTTCCACTAACTGGACCTAGTGTTTTCATTTAAAATCTGCTATTTTTGTAATTTCTCAACGGCGCTTAATTGGTTGTACACGATTTGGCGATTCACATGTCATCCTGTCTAAGGAAGCAGTTACAGAACTGATGCAGAACCTGATGTAATAAAACCATTAATATCTTGAAAATTTCAGTTTGTGGTTCTCGAAGAGTTTTGTTTAGATTGAAAATTACTATATGCGACCAATTAGACAATCCTCAGATTAGTATGTTCAACTGGCTTGAGGCTATATTTACAATGTTTCACAACTTCAGTAGTAGGAAAAAACAAAGTTCCAGCGAACAGACTGTTTTCAATAAATTCCCCATTTGGCTGGTACAATTTGTATAACATTGAGTGAACAGTTAGAATGTTATTGATCAAAGATTAATAAAGGAGCAATATATTTGAATGAAAGATTAACACTACTTCGCTGTGGTTAGGAACACAAACGAAATTGGTTCTAGTTAGCCAGTGTTAATCTGGCTGAGACAGTGGGACGGGGACAAATTGTTTCACGGGCGACCGTGTTCGGCCAAGGAATTCTCAGAGTTTGAACAAATTCTTCATGCACACAGAGATCCGGGTGACGTAGTCGGATTGCGACCGCCACTGCTATTGACATGATGTGGCATTTGGCCTTTCGCGACTAGATGGCCGGAACCCGATAGACGGTACGAAATGCTGTCTTTGTGTCTGCGTTGATTTCACTCGATCAAATGGGCCAGAATGGATGAACTGATGCGTTTTGTTGTCCCAGAGTGATTGCAAGCAGGACAATGTTTAGGGATTCTTTCAGATAAATGCCTGGTAGTCCGACCTATGTATGCTGAACCACAGGAACAGTCAAATGAATAGACCGAAAATGAGGCAACATTATCAGGCACGTTATCCTTCAAATTCATTGGAACCGCCAGTTTCGAGTAAAATGTAACAACAGAGCTTGCAGCATAACAAGTCGCGTAGCATCGGCGATTTGAAGTGATATCAACTCTGCCGCTGAGTCACCCTTGAATGGTAACGATAAGTAGACGTTCTTTTTATCGGCAATGTCCACTAAGGGTCCCAGTTGTCTATCTTGCATGTTACTGTTGATGATCTTTCCTCGGCAGACGTTAGCACTAAGATTCTCCCGTAAATTCTTCAGTTTCTCCTCAATCGTGTCATATGTACAAATCCTCTCTGCTCTGTTCGTCAGACAACGTATCAGACCACGTTTGAAACTGAGCAGCGAGTAGCTATAGAAGTGGAGGTATTGACCAGCCCATGTTTTCATCACAAGTACGCCCATCTGTTGTGAACCAGCTGGTCTGCGTATTGGTGCCACGTCAAGAAAGGACATTCGTCCGTTAATTTCTTCCTCTAAAGTGAATTTAATGTTGTTATGGACCTTGTTAAAGATGTCTAGTAGTTTCTGCTGGTCTTCTAAGCCGTTTACTACGCAAAAGATATCGTCTACATATCTTCGGTAATAGTTTGTTCCTTTAATAACATCATTCAACTTGTTGTTTTTAAGTATGCGCATGAAAATGTCGTCAAGAGCTGGCCCCAGTGGATATCCCATAACAACACCATCAACCTGACGGTATAGCTCTCCGTTAAACTGAAATTTGTCCCCGTCCCACTGTCCCAGCCTGATTAACACTGATTAACTAGAACCGACTTCGTTTGTGTCCCTAACCACAGCAAAGTAGTGTTAACCTTTTATTCAATGACATTGCCTCTTCATTAATCTTCGATCAATAACATTCTAACTGGTCACTCAATTTTATACATAATGTACCAGTCAAAAAGGAGAATTTATCGAAAACAGTCTGTTCGCTGGAACTTTGTTTTTTTCCTACTACTGAAGTTGTGAAACATTGTAACTATAGCCTCAAGCCAATTGAACATGCTGAAATTTTGTTTTACATGAATGCTACGGAGATTTTCAATTATTTGAAACTTCAGTATTGTACATAACAGAGATTTGGCCTGCTACAATGCTACACAAACCCGAGTCGTTAAGAGAAGGAAAAATTACTGACAAAACAATATTTGTGAACGAACCAAGCACCATAGATCACCAGACCATTGTTAAATTGCTAGATATGTAAGACGTACGGGAAGTTACCTAAAACGGTTTGAACGTGAAACAAAAGTTAAGCAATACGCGGATTTCAAAGTTTCCTTTTCTCTCAGTAAGCACAAACCTTTCATGAAACCCTTCCGTATATTCAGCAATTGTTTATCTCCTCAGAACGTTGAAGTTTTAGAAAAGGACAGTGAAAGCGCGCTCCTGTATTTAGCGCACATTGTGTGATCATGATGTTAGGACATGGGGTCAATAATCATTTTGGCGGATGTTAGTTTACTATCACCTGTGAACGATTTTTCCAGCCAGTTCACATCGATCTGCAGGGATAGTGGGTGATTATTGAGCTCAAACCTAATAAGAAAGATTATCTTACCTGAGCAAACGGTGGAGGATAGCTTCCTGATTAAACATACCATGACCGGTACTACTTTACGAAGCGTTTTTTTGCACTACCGCCACCTAAGCACGTCTCACCGAATTGACGATAAAGAAACACAATTGTGGGTGATGGTCAATCTACATGAAAGTCAAAATTATCTACTACTCATCAGTACTCATCGGAAACACAACCATTCAGCTTTTGCACTGTGGCAACTACCGCTCTTGCCATTCTACCCACGCTGTGTTCTCTGATATACCTTTGTGGGCAGCTGTTATTGATCAGAGCGGCTTGTACCATAACTTCAGATGGCAATAACCTCTCACTGGAGCAAACGGGTTTTAGCTACTTTATGGAAATAAATTCCATAGAAGAAAAACCGTTGAAATACAACTTTCATTCTGAATAGTTTCGTAAACACTTTGCTCTATTATGACTATCTGCTTAGGAAACACGGAAACACCATCACGGAAATGATGTATTTACAGGCAGAGTTTGAAACGACTGGAGGCATTCTGGCGCAGCCTTCAGATTGAATTAAACAGAAACAGTCGGTTTTCTGGCGATAGTAGAATAGTTCTCCAGCTAGCAAAATTGGCACTAGCGGTTCGTTCTTACAATAAAACTCCTCACGAATTAGGGTCCTGTAATAATGTCAATTGTTACAATGACCGTCAAAATGTATTCGGCACAAAACAAAAATAAATATCTTTAGGCCATTTGGGAACACAATTACAGCAAATATGTACCATATAAATCGATAGGTTAGCATATAAGAACGTTCGAAGAAGCTGAATGCTAGTGTCCAATTGTCGTTGCAGTGTTGAAAAGTGAAACTTGGTTTAGGTCCATATCGGTATCTGTTCCCCTCACCTGAAAATCCATTGGATCTGCTTTTGCAACCTTTCCTGTTCACAACCAGTAGAGTCATAGTGAGACAGTAAATTACGTTCATTGCTTCTGACCTCACTGACATAACCGACGGATTTGGCTAAGATGGAAACTCAACAAAATACACGTTAAAAATACCCGGTCAATCAAAATATGAGCAAATAGGGTAAACAGAAGCAAACCATCGTTAGTTGGAAGACCGATAAGCCTGAAACAGATCGATACTTCTTCGGTTCGCTACAAAGCTGCGTATAGGAATCAACCATCGAAGTTATTGGCCGTGGAAATTACGCTGTTTGAGCAAACGTGAGATGCTTACTTTACTGGACGTTTATTTCGCCAACTTGGACAATTTCATCGTAAACCAGCGACCAGGTGGTTTTAAATAAACATCGGGAGGCCTTTCACACTTCACTTGTATATAGTTATTCAACTCTTCGTTGGGGAAATGTGCTTAGTATAAATTCCAAAAGTAGTTATCATTTTCAAATAGTGCAATCAGCGTAACACAGTGGGAAACTGACGGGAAGGCACAGAAGAAATTCAGTTCCTAGAAAATAATTTTTGGAGTTATAACTAATTGGTTGCTTCCCGGTTGTCACAAAAGTCACAGGAAGTTAATAACGATTAAAAATATTCTTCTATGTGTAACAAAAATCACCCCTCATTTCCTTATCGCACCAACTTGCCGACCAAGTAAACTCTTACACGCCGAATTCAGTGTATAACAACAAATCGAGACTGACGTACGGAACGGAGCAGGAACCCAAAAGCACTGCTTGTTTACTGCTCGAAGGGCACTTCGTTTATTGAACAGCTGGATAACAGGATTATTTCACATAGGGTATTTCACAGAAAATTCAACAAGATCGACTTAATGTTCACTCCAAATATGCCATGTAGGTTGTTTACCTTCTTCTCATTGTAATTGCAGAATACACTTTGACACTCGTCTGAGAGTTAACATAAACCTAAACTAAGGATATAACATGAAACCACATTCGTACACCCCTACGCGAATGTTATACACTGAATAGATCTCCAACAGAATCAAACGATATTTTCCCGTATACCACAATTGTTTCACTGGCCGACTTTTCCGAAAAACAAGAATGGATATCGATACATACTGTGTAGGACATCCCAGTTAGGCCCGTTGATTCTGTAACGTGGCTGCCAACGCCAGACCAGTGCGTCGACACTGAAAGTCAAAAGAGACTGTAGAATAGATTAATTGCTGTCAATAAATGTTGCATTCAGCATATTTGTTATACATTTCCCTCGCAACCGTCGTGCTTGTTTTTGTACCTGTTGAGCAGAGTGAGATGTTTTAGAAGTTGCTAATCAGATTATACGTTCCTGATTGACTCGTAACTGTCAACTAACTTTAGCATCACAAAACACCTGTTGGTTAAGTATTCATAGCATATGGCTCCTTGGTAAATTGACTTGGTGTTACAGAGGCAACGGTTATAACATTTTATTTTCGTATATGTCATGAGCAAAATCATTGAAAGAACTGAGGTTCTTGCATCGTCTGTGAAACACTAAACAAATTAACAGAAAATCTATTGAATGATGATTACGTCACCGTTTTAACACCGTTACTGATCTCTGCTGTTCCTTATTGCTTACAGATCACTTTTGTTTGATTTCAACGTCACCAAATCAAAAGATTTGTTTCAGATTGTAAAGCCTAGTTTCATTTTTTTTCATACAGTTCAATAAAACCACCCTTTCTCACATCTGTCTTTCTTACCTCTGAGAGAGTCTTGATAATGTGTGTTTGCCAGTTACAAAATATGTTGGGTCTCCGATAGGCACGACAGTGTTCACATAATCTCAACGCGCTGTCTGTTCATGATGAGATGTGGTGTGGAGGTGGGTGGACATTCGATATTTAACCAAAAGCGGTCGCTGATCTTTACAGATGCGTTTTCACCGGTAACTGTCACCATATGCGTTCCATTCGCGCCCACATCATGTAAAATCTGAATCAGTTCCCAACTGTGCAGAAACATCATTTACCCTCATTTGCCCTCAGGCGGAATGGTTTGAGCTGGTCCGTCACTTCTACGATAAGATCGCCCATGGTACGAGATGACGCATCCTAGTCGTTCAGGTTTAACTGTGGTAGAAAAAAGCGAGAACATGGTTTTCGAATTTGTAAATTGGTTCTAGTTTGGTTCATTTGCTTAATTATTGCTTAAACTAATCACTCCTGGAAGTTTATCGTCGTGCCTGGATAAGCGAAGCTCTGGGCAACTAGATAAATTGAAACAGGAGACGGAAAATAATGATATGAATGAGGCCAAAGTAAGCATACCTTTCAAAATGACAAGCATGCTAAATACAGATAAGAAAACCGCAATGTGAGAAGTGGATACTGATTTAAGTATTGTGCTCTCGCCAACGCGTTCTTTCACAACTTAGTGGGATATATGTGTGGTGAAGAAGTTTATTCAAGCAGTTTCCAAAATTCCGTCGAAACTGTCGTAAACAGAAGAATGATCTCGTTGATTTTTCACAAATGTGGTCCAACAGGATCATAGTTTAGTCCAGCTTGGGGAAAAAAAACTGTAGTTCACTTTGATTGGTTCGAATTCCCCGCACATACATAGCAAGAATTAATTTGCACTCCGAATTGAATAAAAGAAACAACTGAAATTTTATAGGACTTTCATCACGTCATTCTGGTGACGTAACCGTTCACCAATATCAATTCACTATCTCTATTTAATCAGTCTGCTTTCCACACTTTTGAAGAAATTGTTTTGTCTTAGGAAGTTGGTGACCAAAGGAATAAATGCACTCTAACAGCTGAGTATTTTACTAGGTTGTCATAAGAACTAACCTGGCCTTTTTGTGAGAATAACCTGAGTTGACACATGTTTGCTAAATATACAGCACTTCATGACCCAGCCATGCTTTCCTTTCCAGTTAAATTCAAGTAGAAAGTTTTCTCTGACGGTTGAATCGTATCCCATCAATGCTTAACCATTGTCACAGTCTACGTGCGGAAACTGGAAACTAGTGTAACCTGTGTGAGATATGTCCAGAGAAAACATGGGATGTAGTTGCCATTCTAGCGTGCAGTTGGCCCCTATCAGAAGCCCACTGTTAGGTGTTTTGCAGTGTTTTGCAGTCTGTTTGGTACATGGTTATACAATCTTTATTTCGATTTTCAATCTACTCGCAACTCATCAGCTGTCCAACCTACCATCATATTCCAATAGCTTGCAAAAACCGATAAACATTTTTATAACCACTGACCAGTTCTAAAGGTTGTGAGATGTTCACTCACTTGAGGGGAATAGAATATAGTTGTCAACTTAGTAGTAGGAAGCACTTGCTCAAAAATGGAATTCTGAATTTTGAGTCACATGCTTAGTATCTAGTACAGTTATCCCCCAATAGGCCAAAAAATTATGTCTCAATATTTGTTTATGCTTATTCAAGGTGCATGTTTTTAAGAAGACGGAATCAGGAAATGGACAGATGTATTCTTATTACCAATTTATGTTCAGTTAGTGCTTACGAAATACTGTGAAATCCTTCTGGGACTTATCATAATACCTGTAGTTTATGATATCTTATGTTGGAAATGTATAGTGTGAAAATTTTGTTCATGTTTGTGAATAGAGAAACTATACTCAGAAAGTGATCAAAGTCAACGTCCTTCATTCTCCAGCTAACCCAAAGAATATGACGAAGTCGTCCTTTTGTCAACCCTTATTAGCGTTTCCAAAAATATTCACCAAGAAACTTGTGTTTATTTTAGTTCTGCCTCGAATGATATCGGCAAGGATTGGCTGTGTTTATGAACCGGAAAATATTTTAAGTTACTTTAAGAAAACAAGTGATTGGGTGTTCCCATTTTGATTTGTGAGCACAGAAATTGAACATCACCCACAAATGATCACAGCTGTTGCATTCCAAAAGAATTTCCAGTCGGCCTGTTTGAAAAAAAAGCACCAGATTCGAGTCTCAGTCTTGTTAGGGTTCGTCAGTAGTGCATATTCTTGCCAAGGTCGAGACTAGAACTCCGACCATGCTTTCCTGAAGAAACCGTGTTCGCCACTGCACCACTGACATCTCATTAGACATGACCGAATTATCATATGTGAACGCACAACTACATTCGCCTGTGAGTAATGCCCACATTGTTTGATTGTCTTGAGGAAGACAGCAACTCTCTTGTTAACTTCAAGTTACTGAAAAACCGAAACCCCCTTTTACTCATCAGTAATCTAAATACCAGTAAACCGATTAATATTTTCTATTATTTCAATATGGATGAAAGTCCCAGTCAAGGAGTCTTCGATTGGGGTTAGCCGACAATAACTGTCTCCCCTATTGAGACGTTCGGGCAACCTGATCATTACTCACAAGCGAATGTGGTTGAGTGTTCATATATGATAGTTTGGTTGTGCCTAATATGACGTCGATAGCGCAGTAATAAACAAGGATGCCTCATGAAAAGCATGGTCGGAGTTCTATCTTGGCAGTGGCAAGGATATGCACTACTGACGAGCTCTAATGAGAGCGAAACTCGAGCCTGGTATTTCTGTTTTCTCTGCTGGTTTACACTGGTGCCGTGATCTCTTTTCTTCGTACAACACTAGCTCGTTCAATGTGCGCAGAATTAAGTACCGGATGTTGTTGCTTAGTGTGCCCACCGCAGATTAATGAGGCTTTTGTCAAGTATCGCAGTTTGAATCTAACAATCATGAATCCCACAGTATAACCGACAAAGAAATTGAGTTTTTAGATATTCTTAAAAAAGCTCAGTTTTACGTTATGTGAAAAAATATGTCATACAAGGAATATATATGTTTTTAGGCTTTAACTTTCTGTCGATTCATCTTGCCTCATCTGTGGGTCTGCTAAACTTCTAGGTGAGGTAAACTAAATGCGGTCAAGCAATAATGTATGTCCCATTTGTTGGAACTGGTCAAACAGAATAATGTGCAGTCTGTGCTCACTATCGAAAGCCAATGGACAATGAAAAACAAGGACAGCACGTATTGGTTTTGACCCTGGAAACTAGAGTGTACACAGAACGCACGTCTAGCTAGCGAGGAATTGAGCGAGTTGTGATTGTATCCCTGGGACGGATATTACAAAAGAGATAGTTTGACTACAACAAAAGTAGGTAAAAAACCAAGATCATCAAAAATGTACATATGAATGCGGCTATCAAAAATATTATTTATAATAGTCGCAACACATTGAACTAGTAATATTAACCTGCAACCAATGAATAACCACATCCACACTACGCATTTATTTCAATAGGTCACATTATTGGCGGTAATAATCATCAGAACATAGCTGGAAAAGATCAGAGGAATCAAACAACATGACAGAACGAAAAGAAAGTCCGATGTAAGATTACTGAAAAGTAGTTCAACCGTTCTTTGTTACTTCAAACGTATATATTTTTTAACAGTATTCTTCATCAATAAGCCGACAACAAAAAACTCGTGGGCTCGGGTTGTTGAAGCACTCAGTAGGTAACTGGGGTTCAGTGTTTTGCTTACATTAGGCCATTCAAAAATATCCGTAAAATAGTGTCCACTGATAGGTAAATTTAGCATTTGCAAGGAAAAGAATCTAGATTACGCAGTAACTTATTGAGTCTATGTTCAGTGCGTTGCAGAAATGATCGGGGAACTAGAAAAATATGTTGACGGTGAAATTCAGGTATCTTTAAGCATTTCAAAAGAAAATGCACTTAAAACATGAAAAATGGCTCTGCGGAGCTTGATTTTGACTGTAAGCGGTGATGAGGAACGCAAATTGTAACTAATACAATCACGCAGTTTTTATACAGGATTGACAACAGCGATAAAACCGACCTCGTTCTTGTGGGAAAGAACTGAATGAATTGCCAGAAACGGGAACCTTCACAAATAATTATACTGGCATATGATGTCTATTTTCCTACGTGTTGGCACCCAATGTAACTGTGTAGACGTAAAATTTCGTCCACAAATATATCCAGTTAATTTCTTTTCCAGGGTTCCTGCACTGTTTAGAAAGAATTTTTACACACCTTTATTTTTGTTGCATTGAGCTATACTGATGCACAGAGTAGCCCATCCGTATATCGAAGTGTAAAATCTTCGAAACTCCATAGTAGTATGTATTTTTATTCTTGTGTCGGAATGCCATCCATCGTCAATTTGCGATAGTTGACCATGCAACAAACCTTAGTTTTGCAAAGCTGCACGTAAAATGGGGTGACAATTGAGTGCAATGAGTTTATTGATGAACGTCGATGTTATAAGTTGATATCCTCAACTGCATAATTATCACAAAATGTGCAATCAGTCTCATAAAATGACACTTTTATGTAAGGAAACATAAACAACAGAGACTGAATATGTAAAATTACGCCCTCTCAGAATGACAGAACACTTTCCGCGTCTAGGTAAGTTGTTCCTGTCGATGGTTCGATTCAGATCAACGAAGGCTTTTACAACTGGTCCTTTTCGACAACCGTCAAATCTACCAGATTATTTATATAAAATATTGTTGTGATCATTTTGCAACCGCTACAAATGTATTAGTTGCGCGTTGTTTTGATTAGCTGAAACACCTCGTCCGTGCACGTCCTTGGTTTTTCATTCATATTATCGTTCAACATTACATCATAGTTCAGAGTTCATCTACTTTAGCACAACTATGACCAAAAGGTTACACCAACCGTGTAGCTAGAGCGATTTCATGCCTGAACTATTGTTAGTTATTGCAACTATGACGAAACATTCTTAGCCGTAATAGTTCGTTACCGAACTGTTTTTACCCCTTAATTTTCCCACGTAAAAGTATGCCACAAAGTTTAACGGTTAATTCATCATAATAACAGAAAACCTAATGACACCGAATATAAAATTTTTACAGAAAATTGTCTATAGGCAACCTTCCTGTAAGTTACGAATCGAGTTCACCAACTGTTCTGAGATGCGTCAGCTTGTGTGGAGCTGTGCGCCAATCCCATCTATGTAAGGGTAGAGAGATTGTGCTAAGAATCAGTCTGAACAGTGTTCACTTTTCTTTCGGCGTAACGTTAATAGTTTTTCCGGTAGATGAATTGAGTGATACTTACATACAATTCAACTGTGTCAGTTATTCCAGTCAGATGATGAGTAATAATCAGCGGTTTACTTATTAACTCTCGTGCAAATTCATATCGTTTAGTCAGCCTACACCAAGCGAGTTTATAGCCCGCACTTGATAGTCTGATTTGCTACATACTTATGGGAGGACACTTTAATGAGCTAGATAATAAACGTGATGCAGTAAGGATGTCACCGGGAAGTATTTATCTACAAGGTTAAGCAAGAATGGAATTGATCACGATCTACGCGTTTAACAGTTAATATCCGAAGGTATAATTCAGATTTAAAATACCTCCCTATACAATGATAACCTTTCGATACCGTAGTCTGTAAGTCTACAGCTTGATGAGGCAGGTTCTATACGATTAGTTCAAAAACAGCTGAAACTGATCCGAACAGAGTGATGATTTGATAAGGAATGCAGATAAACACCAGCATTTCTCACCGCACACCAGTTGGTCGTACTCATTATAAAGTTGTTAATTTGTTAATTTCATGCACCTAACAAATCAGTTTAATTCAATCAAATACACTCCAGTCAGGGCTATGGCTGGATTCAAACCAGTGACAGAAATACCATGCTTGGTGTTTCTGTTGCCGGTTCGAATCCAGCCGAAGCCCGGAATTTTCACAATTGGGTCACATCTAAAATCATAAATGCGCTAAACTACTTATTAGTAATAAGCTCTAGTCAACCAAGTAATGTGATGATTCCAGCCGGAACAATAATTTGACTCAGGATGATCATTCACCAATTTCTATATATGTAGACAGTGCGTGATAGGAGAATTTGAGAACGATCGGTACTTACGCCTATTGCGATTAAGTTTGGTGTCTGGCCCTGATGTTTATGCACATCACTTGAACCAGTTCCCTGTGAGAAATCGCAAAACTGGATTTTATGGGTCGAGAACCACTGAGAGTTTATTTCTGCTCTAGATAGTTATCTTTAAACGGTTGCAGCTTAATAGTAGGATTTCAACTCCGGACTATGTATTCATCGAAGCAGTCGAACGTTCTCTGATCTCACAGTGTTGGTGCAATCGGCGTGGAATATGATCTTTTGTTGCAGCTGCTGACCGCGTGTGGATTGGCGGTAAAACGAATATAGCTTTGGAGGTATGGCAGTCAGTTAACCATTTGAATTCACTTTCAAGCGACATCTATGTCGAAATTCATTTCTTAGTCGTAGGATAGTAGAACTTTCAGGAGATTGCCACCAATCTAACGACGCGCGAACTTGAATGTAACACAGAACATGGATTACCGAAACTGAGTTGTTTTTTACATTTGAAGATCCGCTTACCGTCGACTGGCCACCCACAGTGTTTTGATAACGATGATGCACCCTACCGGTTGCCTGTATAACTTAAGCAATGTATACATGGGACTCCAACACTGTTGCGATCTCCGTTCGCTTGCCTTTCTCCTTTACGCAGTGTTAGGCCAATAGTATAAGCAGGAGTAAGGTTTGCCGAAAGACACAGTAAGGATGTAGTGCAGACATTTCGTCAGCTACTGCTGTACATCAGGTTCCCAACCGACTTACACACGGCTGTATGCTCGGTAACCCCAACACCAAAACACTCCCGATGAAAGTAAGTAATCAGAGAAAATTCTGAATCAGAACAGAGCCCTGTTCCAGTTGACTGCTTCTACCTGTGAAAAGAAAACGTCACCACAGACGTGTAGGGTTACTACCAGCGTAGTTTTGTTGAAACTACGTTGAAATTGATCGTTGTAGGAACAGTTTTCTAACTAATGTATTGCAGATGTGCGCCGATAAGTTTATTTTGCCTATATTGCTCACCAGAAAAATGTGTAGTTCTTGAACTTCAAGGCCAGAAAAGTGACTTAAATTTCTGATATACATCGAAATAATGTTCGCAAGATGGTCGCGGATTGGTAGATTTCGGAACATCTTGCTACAGCAGTCAGCTACAGCAACCTGTCCTTCCTGACGCTACCACAGCTTTCGCTCCCGCAACCTGCGAGACAATGTAGATGGTGCTGTGTACGTTAAGATGTTCATGCTCTTACATTAGTGCACTCTATTCGCTGCATACGGGTAGGCGGTTGCAATTGCAATAATGTGAATCAGCCCCCTTTCTGGTTTTGATATTTTCATTGACACAATGCACGGTTTTGTTTTAACCCAAACCTACAGTTGGCTTCTACTCGACCGCCATGTACAAACTCGATTTTGAACAGTGTAGCGATAGAGTCAAACGGAACTAGGTAGTAACTGATTGTTTCCCTGGTAAATAAGCTAACATTTATTTGTGTTACTCAATCAACAGACTCATACTGTTTGTAAATGTGAATGTTCATTCCATGTACACTAACAGTAGCTTTCACGAGTTAATTAACATTATTTCTATACCACTACAACACGCACAAGGGACATGTGAAGTAATCTATATATTTTTTACAGTCTACATTGGATAAAAATCTTTTGATAATCCAAATTTTAACTAAGGGACATGTAGTCACCTCAGTGTTTATCACAGGCATATCATAAATAGTGTGATCGGAGCAACTGCTGCTCCTTTCGTTCTGCTTGCTACATTTGTCCAAAAAAATTAAAGCTTTGAAACAAGAAACAAAACATGAAGAAGTAGAGCAAACCTTAGATCCTATCGGAACGGAACACTTGGTATTGGGTTCTTTTTTTACCATAAAAGGTATCTTACAAGGGAACTTATATTTGAGGACCGATTCATTTCACCAAATACATTTACAACTGATTATGGTCATTCTGACACTCATCTGGCTTAGACCTGTTAGGCATCTGGGCTACGCAGTGGCCATAAGATTGAAAGCATTTTTGTGTTTTAGATCACTCTTAGGTGACCATGTGACATTAAGGCAAGTTCAGTTACATTTCGAGCGACTGCCCAGGAATAGTGTTTTACTAATTCCTTCAAATCGAACGCTCAACGAACAGACTGGGACTGCCATCCTGAGGGCAGATTACCCCTGAATAATCGTGCAAAATACACTATTACTCCAGCAGTTCGGTGAGACATGTATTTCTACTTGTTTTTTGGGTCTATGGCCACTCACTTTATCACAATCACATCCTCCGATTAATTCACTGAAAGTGTAACGTATTTGCTCGTCTTTTGTCAAGCAAGACTTGTCAAAATCCCTCAGTTTTCATCAGGAATGGTTGTGTTAGATTTAACGGAAGCAACCCTTTGGGCATCATTGCAAGCGATGAGTGTATTGACATGATTTGAAGTGATTCTTCTGATTCCAATGTTGTATGAAGACCAATCACGTGAGAATTCACGTGAGTTACTGAATGGTTGTAACTGCAATGAGCAGAGATACCGCCACATAGTGATGATTTTATCCAATTGCCAATTACATATAGTTATCCATGAAATCTGAGTAAAACACCTGAAACCCCATCTAAATTAAAGCCCAGTGCATGCGGGAGTCTAAGATAGTGAAAACTGGATGAACTCTGAAGCGGACGATCTGACCGCATTAACAGTTCGGTATGTTGATTTTGTATGAAATTATTGAGTACTTTCGGTCAATAGAAAAAATCACATTTTCCCTTCTATCGCACCGTGATGAATGTTGCGTGTATTCTTGCTCATTTTAGTTGTTCTATGTTTTTGTTCGGTCAGGAGGTTTTCCGGTCAGTCTTATTTACAAAATACACCCAAGCACGTTTGCTAGTTTGACTGATTGATGTGTAACCCTGTATTTAATAAGTGAGTCGAGTAAAATTATATTCGAGTCGGTATAAAACGCATCGATCACGTTTATTTTAATAAGCGAATCCTCTTTTAACAAGAAAATCCCTCATTTATTTTCAAAAATCTTCGCTGCAACTTTTATCATCTATAGATAAGATATTTATGTGGTCACTCATTTGTCACTTCACAGTGACGAAGAGGATACAGGAGTAAAATATTTTAATTAATAGTAACTTATTTCATCCATAGAATCGGTCAGAAATATCTACTCAACCAAAAATGATTACATTTTTGCTGTTCACCAACTGGTGTATTGGTACCAGTTTTGACTATTTTTTTCTATAACCGAGTACCAACCGAATTCTCTGAATTCTGAAACCCATGTGTTGGTTACAACACTTATGCATTAAACATGGAAAAAACAAGGTATGTTTTTTGCATTTTTTTTACAAAAAACCAACTGTATTGATTTATTTGCTATACTGCATTGAGATACCAGCACATTAGATTGTCATGTTACCATTCCGAGTTAGATAATATCTATCACAAAATTTCACTCTTTCGTCGAAAGGATAGGTTATATCTTGAAGACTGATCTAAAATTGGCTCCAAAGAACCCCCACCTTAAACTGAATCGTATAGTTCAGGTATCAGGTAAAATTCTCTGCTTCTGTTCAGAACACCATAACTTGAAATTGTGAACAGAATATAGCCCTGGCGTACTGTTGTGTTGATCAGATAGACGAAAGATTTTATTTAAAAACTGTTGTTGTGACAATATATTCATATCAACTGATTGATGTTCTATGAGCAAAAATGATGTAATAGGTTCTTCCGAGGATACCTTCAGTTCTACATAAAAAGAAGCTGTTTTTGCTATAGTAAAACAGATTTTATCATCATTAGTGCCGCCAGTCCGTAGAACTACTACGGCAGTTCAAAGAAACCCGACAGAACCTTGTCTAACGTATATAACAGTTTTGAATTTATCATTGTCCCCGTTGACTAGCGTTTGTTTTACCGTTATATTAACTCACAGTAAGCTAGTTCAAGTTGAACACCACCCAGACTTGATCGCATACATCATATTCAGATAAGCCTTTCGGTTAGTCTACTTCCAAATGAAGTACTAAACTCGAGTTTCGCTCTCATTGGAGCCCATCAGTAGTGCATATCCTTGTCTGGATGGGAGTCTGCACTGTGACCCTCGTCCGTCCAAGACTAGCGTGTTATCCACAACGCCGCTAACCTCTCAATAGGCGTGACCGAATAATAGAATTCAAACGCTCAACCACAACCTTGTATGAATAGTGTTCAACTCGCCCGATTATTTTTGAAGGAGAATGAGCCAAATCGCTCTGTTTTATTCAGTCGATAACCCCACGATCAAAACTTCTCAGCTAGGTCGCAGTCACTATCTTCATTGAACCAACTAAGTAAGGTTTGATTCATTAGTGCAAGTTCGTGGACTTAGATTAGTTCAAATTGAGACCAAAAGGCTCATCTAAATACAAAGGCTACAATCAAGTGTCACTGATGTACGATTTCAAGTAACATAAATCTCCGTACCTGCCCTACACATAATAAGTTATACTAATTCATAACTCAGGCCAGCCTGTGTTAACAGATCAACTACTTTAGTAGTGGTGTTTTAAACAAGAAGGTTATCTACTTGATCACCTTACTGTTAACGATAAACATACTTCATTTCCTTTATCGGACTGTTATTCACCGGTTGAATACACTTCCATTATCCATTGTCTTATTGATTGCCTTAAGTTACTGGCAAAGTCTGGTAAGAGGTAAACAATTTTGCTTCATAATTATTCACCTTGTTTCCGATTGCGTTATAAAGCATTCATGCTATTACAGGACACATACATCAACCATGATATTCTACTATCGATAAAAAGTTACTTTGAGAAAACGGAAAAATATAATTACCATGATGCAAAAATTTTGCAAACCGTATTCACTTATTTTTAATCCTAGATACCCTGTGATAAAATTTTGTGGGCAAAAGGTTTTCAAACAATGATTCAGCTTGCTTTCATATATGCAAGACAAATCTAGTAGTTCTTATACTATGCTATTTCAAATCCTCATTTATCGTGTCATCTAAAACTATTCCGTCATGAGCATATTGTCTTTGTGTTACATGCCACTGTGTCACATCTAACGTCGAAAAGTGTAAATGTGTTACAAGTTTGTTGTCCTCGTAGGCATAAACATTTCCATTGGAATCGTTACACATTTGTTTAGAGAAAACTGCAAGTGACTACGACGGATTGCTTACTGTTAGTCAATCAACGAACAATCACTGCGCAAGCAATGAAAATTGCTATCAGACACCCACTTGCCTCGCAGTAAGCCAAAAGAGCTGAATAAATAAAAAGCACTTGCATCCATGTAAATGCATCAAATTCGATAGCAGATTGCTTCACCGCATAATTGGGCAAACATTGCTACACATTTCCACCCAAAAGATAAAAATTTTACTGAGAGAACAATCCGAACAGTTTTCTTAGAATCATATAGGTGTTCAGTCATCTGATCGTTATCCAACAAAAACCCAAATACCAACATGAAATGATATGGACGTCGTATTTCACAATTTTGACATGTACTATACGGCGGGCACAACATAAAGCGTTATCGGTAGTTGACTAAGAAACAAATAATGTGATCCTTTTGAATCTGCAGTAAATCTACGAAGATGTAAATTTCATCAATATCATATTTTTGATTTGCCACTGACACACATACAATTAAAGACAAAATGCAAGGAACTAGCACAGACATGACTTTCCAAATGACGAGATTGTTTTTCACGGACAAGTTAATAATATTTAGTTAACAATGGTTTGGGTATGTTTCTAATGGATGGTTAGAAGAAAGTGGCAACTTTGGACTAAAATGAGAAATCAATTGTCCCGGTTGCCAGTATACTGCATTTTTTTCGGTAGAATTTGTTGAACAAACTTGAAAATAAATGTCCTTCTCCATCACACCAACGCACAACTACATATGCCTTATACATTAAGAGGTTGGAGTGACCAAGTTGCCAGTCCGGATCATAATTCACTTGAATACATCTGAGATTTGTTGGCTTCCAAGTTTTACAAAAGCGTCTAAGATTTCAAATTTTCCTCCTGATGATAGAGCAATATTAATAAAGTATACAAAAATGTAAGCTTTAACGTATGCTTTTAATTTATCGCAAAACTTATTTAACATCAACAAGTAGCTGCCCCTAAAGTTATGTCACAAAGTTTCGACCAAAAGAAACAGAGCAACTCGATCTTTCTAAATATTTTTGACTTAATTCGGATTTATGTTCAAGAACCGTTAACTGATTGTCGTTTTATCCTACGCCCACGGTCATCTTGCCTAGGTGAGTTACTAGGATAAACGTGATAGTCTGCTTGCATGGACTCTTTTAAGTGTTCCACATCATTCAAAAGTCAAAGTTGGATAACCTCTTCACCCCAGTGGTTTCCCTTAGCCCAGTGGTCTACCTGTTTCCCCATCAAATTCCCGTGTATCACAACACTTGTTTCAACGATTTAACCCATTTTGAGGTACAATTAACTTCTCACAGTAACTGTGAAGAATAATTCCATTCAGAGTTGAGATCACCAAAGCTAAAAACTCATTCAACTTCTTTACCCAAGACACAATATTTGTGCACGAAGCCTTAAGTATAGCTTCAGAGATTACGCTGAAAATAGTATTTCCCACCTGAATGCTGGTTTTGATGTGCACATGCGAGTGATGGCACACTCTCAAAACCGTGTATGCATATATTTGTCTGTGCACATTTTCAGTTCATTCCTGTTGTCTAAGTATGTACACTGCCTACACATATAGCACATTTCAGCGAGTCAAGATGCTTATGCGTGTGTGCCGATGCATATATACTTCTGTGTGTGTAGACGGATGGGTGCAGCCGTTGCGATGACCAGACAAACCAACACGTACAGCACCAAGAGCGCGACCGCCTAATACAAATTACACCCATGTGTGTGCCAGCTAGTGTGCGTGGCACATGTCTTAGTCACAACAACTGGTGGTCTACACATCGTATCTTACAGGTTGGATTATAGGAAATAATGCTCTCCTATAGATCAAGGGGGCTAGATAAGTAACTGTCGCACTAGTCAATTTTGCACAAGCATGCTCGTAATTTTCTCATAATACCGGTTGTGAACACTAAGTGTTTGACGCACTCATTTGGACGGTCACGAACGGCAACCCACACAAGACCTACTACAACTGTGTTCACTTGTTACATGGTGTATCAAAAGATAACAATGGCGGTGAATGATCACACTGCCGGAGACTGACTGATTTATTTCGAAGTTATGTGTCTTGAGATCAAACCGATCATCTATCTATCGGTTACTCCGAATGTGCAAACTGAACGGTCAGAACGTATATGTCGTCATCTTCAATTTGACAATCACAATGAATATTCTTCGCACGCGGACCAAAGAACACGCTCGATTTTTGACACAGAACTGCACCATCTTTTGTCAGACCAATGCGGTACAAATCGATCAACGGCCCATTTCAAGGAGAACAGTCCAACTGCAGTGTCAAGGACTCGAGTTTGGTTTTGGGAGCTGATATATTATCTGGTATTAGTGTCACTTACCGAAAAATACCTAACATGCACGACAAATCAACCCCGGAGGACCGTTATCAACGTGCTCCTACATGACCTGCGAGTTTTGGGAGTAGTTGCATGTACTGTTCGTGTTTACCGGTGTACACTTCATGTCCAAAAGATAAACTTAATTCCCCCGAACCAACGACAACGGACTCATCTGAAGCCGTTGAAGACCACAGATATTCCCTGTCAGTGTGACTTAAACATACAGATTTGTGATCATTTACCGAAAAAGTGCAAGAATATCTTGGTGAAAAGACCACAACATTGTGCATTTCGTTCAGAATACAACTTTGTCCATCAGCGTAAACGTTTCGACTACTGGAACGCTGCTTCGTTCATGAAACAAAGCACACCATTTGGCGTCGCCTTTTGTCGTGTTTTACTCTTCATTATTCTTGTCTTTCTACGCCTCAATCCCGTTCGTCTTTCCCCAACGGGAAACGCCGTATCTGTTTTCAGTATGAAATCTCCTAATCAACTAATCGATAGCGGAAATGGGTTTCACATGGCAACCCAGTTCCTTCCAAATATTGCCGAGTTTGAGCCACCTATCCCACATCTGCCATGTAGATATCCTTTCAGAGACGATGTAGAAACAAGTGCTTTACTGGCTGATCATGTGATAGTCGGTTGGCCAGTTCGAACATATCGACGACAATACGGACCCTTGTACAACATCAGCTTGTATGTCACACGGGTTTTAAAACGAGCACCATTCAGTCTATTTCCGGTAATGGAAAAACGTTTGTTACGTATCGGACAATTCAGTAAATACCCAGATTTGGGTCGATGTTGGGTTGATGTACAGATGAATCAACAATATTTCTTTTTCATTCGAAATCCGGACTGGGCTGGTTTTTGCCAAGTGTCTCAGTTGCCGGTGGAATATTCAACAAAGGCAGAGAACCGGGTGAAGAGGATACTTCGATTGGGTGGTGAGTAAAGTTTTATTAAAGATGAACTGTACATATTAGTTGTCATAGCATATGATCCCCCATTTGTTTGAGCGCATGCAAAATGTGAAAGTTATACCTGTGCTTTGTAAACTGAATACTGGTTTAAAGTCACTAACGTACCTAAATAATCTTCATAGTGACTAGTGGGAAGATGAAGTTCCTGTCCGAAGTTCCGTAAACAGTTATATAGTCAAATCCTACAAAAAGCACACTGTATTGACCGGCCTTATTCTTATTAAACTAGCAGCGACCCACGCACCTAATTGTCTTACCCCAACTAAATCAAACATCGACTAGTTATCTATTGAACTAATCACAATGGTTTTCCACGGCCCAGTACTTTATTTAACAGAGATAAGGACATTTTCTAGGAACAAGTTGGCTAAAAGTTGAGACTGTGCGCGCTCCACTATTTACCTTCAGCTTCAGTAGGCCAACCACTGTCCACAAAGCGTATCATCTTCCGCCTCTTATGAACTAAAAATTGGGCTCATTAACGTGATCAAATTTTTTGACCTCGGTAAACGTCTGCTGTTAGCAAAACTTTGGAGAATACGAAGATACGTTTGTCGAAAAATTAACACTCTAATTAATAAGAGTTTGGAGCAGTGCTGTATTATTCCACAACAAGCACACAACCAGATATACACGTAGTTTCACTGAAAAGCATCCAATTGATCAGCTTACATTGGTTATGGTCATAGTATTTGGAAGGTAACCTAATACGATTGAGTTGAAAGATGCACGTTTTAAACCCATGCGCATTCTGTTCTAGTTTTCACTTAATTTGACAATGAACGACAGACTGATGTTTAAGCCGATCTTTGCCATGTTAAAAGAAAAAAAGCCTCGTCCACTTGGTCACAATAGGTCGGATCGGCATCATTTGTGAGTAAACAATGCTACATACTTCCACCCAAAAGTTAACTACATAAGATAAAAAATTTAATGAGAGAAGAATCCGATCAGTTTTCTTAGAATCATACAGGTGTTTAATCATTTGATCGTCACCCAACAAAAACCCAAATCAGATGGAGTTTGCCATAACAAAAATTTTCCATTCGTTAAACTCATACTTATTTGTCTACCTTTCCTTTGAAAGCATGAACTGTACTTTAAGACTGAGTGCAGACGCACTGATGTATTTTTATCTAGGAGTAAAACAATGACGATGAAGATGCCTGTTTAGTCATGCGAACGAACCGAATAGACTGCAACAGTGAAGAATATTCGAATATTCTGAACATTTACAGGCTAAGCATGAAACGTATTCTGCCTTAGTGTCCTAGATGGGTTGAAATTAAAAACAACAAGTGATAATTTCAAGTTGGTAAACACTGA
The DNA here is from genome assembly GCA_014338405.1 of Paragonimus skrjabini miyazakii. Classification (NCBI taxonomy): domain Eukaryota; kingdom Metazoa; phylum Platyhelminthes; class Trematoda; order Plagiorchiida; family Troglotrematidae; genus Paragonimus; species Paragonimus skrjabini miyazakii. The sequence goes on along the minus strand of JTDE01020893.1, from coordinate 163,813 downwards.
CCAGAAAAAGCAAGTTTTTGATTTCAGTCCCCTATCATATGTGCTTGCTTTCCTGACACTCTGAACATGTGTTTTCTCAATGTGTATTGTGATTTTGAAGTGAGCAATGCTGGTTTCGTGGTTCAGCGTGTTCCAGTATGCATGTTACAATAAACAGATTACAGTGTATTGGCTGAATTCTAATCTTGTTTGGTACCTTCTTAGTGCCTTCCCTAAATGTAACTGAGTATCATTTGTTTAGCAAAGTTTGCTTGCACAAAACTGTTTAAACAAATGTTAACATGACACATGCATTCATATGTACGCGTGCGTAGTTCTTACTGTGTGTTAAACAGTATGGTTTTGCAACGTGAGGCATTGAGTGGGCGTTTGGCTTGGCCGAATGTTATCACTGCATACAACCATGTTACAGTTTTATGTATACATCCAGCGAACGCCTCTTAGATATATATATATATATATATATCTGATGAGACTGACCAAAAAACAGGTTTATGCGACCACGACTTTTCAATTAAACACAGAGGCTGTGGGCGTCTACACGTGCGTTGTCATGACTTATTCAGGGTAAAATCTCCTGTCATCCGCTAGTCATGACAGGAGTCTGCAGTGGAGCCCTCCGAATCAGATGGGGTTTGCCATACCAAACATTTTCTATTCGTTAAACGCAGACTTATTTGTCTGCCTATACTTTGAAAGCATGAACTTGATGAACTAAGATTGCGTACAGACGCACTGGTGTATTTTTATCTATGGATATGACCCTTAACAACACAGCAACAACAACAAGAATATCTGCCAGGAAAGCAGGAGGGCTAGCATAAGATATAATTTGGATTGCAGTATTACCACTGCGTTTAACGATTAACAACATGTAACCTTGGTTTGAAGTGAGTCAGCTATGATAAAATATCCAGGATCACCAACAAAGCTCATCATGCGTCTTCAGTGGTTTTCTTTTGTGAAAACATTTTCGTAAAACACAACGTTTTTGTGGAAGATGATTCATTTCGCTAGAATTGGAAAATACAAGAATGTGTCGAAACTTAGAAAAGGTTTTGGGTAAATGATAAGTGTGGGATCTAGTTAACATTAATGGTACAGCAAAGCCTGGGAGAAACATCGTGTACTTAACACTTGAGGTTGACGCAAGCATAAATCCGTTTTGGAGCAACAGTTTACATGTGTTTATTATTTATGACTTGTGACTTCTTAACGCGTCCGCTGGCTTTCGATCTAGTAGTATTTTGGAAACTTTTATAAAATTATCCACCTTAACTTCACATCGATGTATGCCCTTTTTAGAGAGCCGTTTTGTTTCTTTTTGATAAATTACAAACGGAAAAATTGTGTGTAACTGAAAAGGTTCAAAGAAAATCCATTTTTCAACTATTATTCTTTCTGTTCTATATAACTGATTGGCAGCAAAAATTACATCCAGTTCAGATGTCTTCACAAGTATGCAATCTTTAGTAGCCTTCATATTTAAACACTTTCACTTTTTTCCTCAGTTCATTTACACCTAATGTGCTCCATAGTTTGTAATAAACTCACTTACGAAAAATACGTGCTTCGACTGAACTCGACCCAATCAATCTGCCAAACTGCTTACCAGTAGTATCTGATTATTTCTGTTCAGCGTACAACTATTTCATCTGGCATATAGACAGCACCACATGCAAGCCGCACTAAGACTAACGCTCAGAAACCGTTTGTTGTAATATGTTTCATCTGATTCCAACCCTCCTACTGCCCGTTCCTTTTGGTAAATGTCGCGGTGTAGCCAGTTATTTGTCTAAAGTTTGTCGGCTCACTGATGTTGTTGTTAGTTCCCTTGTGGTTCACCAGCAAAACCAACTTATTCAGTTATGACCACGGAATGTAGTTACACCATATTTATAAACAGGAGCCTGGTGATTCCCCACTTTCCACCCATATAAACTGGACATACACAAGTGCACATTCGTGGAACAAACGAATAGTCAATGTCAGTCACTGTCTGTCAGTCGGCATGAAACTTATACGGAAAAAAGGACATATTTCTCGCTCATGACTGGCAGACCTTTTACTCCCCAGCACTGATAGTCAAGGTGACCTTTCCCAATTAATCGCCCTCCTTGAGAACCCAGCTGACTGGACATCATATCTTGGCAATTGTGGTTAGCCGGGTGAAAAAACAAGGCAAGCAGGGGAAATTTTCATCCGAACTAACAGGGCTCTGTCTTCCGGTCAACAAGGATCACCTATTAAAATTCGTTCATTCTGAGTAGAAATTACCATTAGTAAGTATACTTGCAGATGATCCTTGTAGTTTAAATCACTGATAAATGGAATCAGAAAGGCTAGATGGGAAAATTACGGATACATCTAAATCTGCAGTATATAAACCAACGTCTCTGAAAATATCTTACCATGAATAAAAAGTTCGAAATGTTCATTTGAGGTGGGAAACTGTCAGCTAATAACTATTGCCAACTGATCTCAGACATCTCGTTTGTCCCTTGTATTTGAAACCAGCTATTCTTCGATTGTGACAGTGCTGTTCAACCTTGCCTCTTTCTTAAGCATTAATATACTGTTTAACTCTGAGCATAGTTTTTCCCTAATTTCATATTGACAGTCCTGATTCATTCCTCTGAATTTGAGGTAACTTCACTAATACCGCATAGTCTGTCATTCTATTTTAGAAAACAAGGCTAACTGGGCGATATATAAGCCACAGTAGACAAATTCGATCCTTATACGCAGTTACTATATAAACTGAAAAAAATAGAACGGCTAACAATATGTCTTTATACTGCAACCGCAAAAGTATATGAAAGGAGAAACAATATTTTATCCTTAACATGAGTGCCACAAAACAGTTGATCGACTTCAGCCTATGACCGAAAGGAACTGCAACAACTAAGGAAACTAACCTACATATCTTCCTGCAACCCTAGTGACCGTGACCCCCTGGTCAAGGGGACTAGTAATTGAGTTACAACATGCCACTTATTCACCGGTCGTGGACATTATTCCCCGGCGTGTTTGGAGCTGATGAGACTAAGATAGGTTAAAACAGCCGTTCACCGCTTTGCCGTTGGCCGCTGAGGCCAACCTATTGTAATGAAACCCTTTCTCAACCCATTCTGGGGCTTTGTTGGATGCTTACTCGTTTGCAGTCCAGCCACAAAACAGCTAATCGGTTTCAGTCTATAAGAGAAAAGGAACGCCATAGCTGAGGAAAGCAGTGCTAAAACATGTATCATTTTGTTTGTAATATTGTTCTATGTACCACTAGGTTTTTCTGAACCGTAATATATTTCACGGAATTAGAATATGCCAATCGAAGACAAACACACGTCACATGATAGCTACGTTAATTTAGTGATTGCCAAACATTTGTTTGTTGATGGAAAGTATATTTACTACTGTTACTGGATGACTCTCACTAATTTATCCTGTCTTTCCGCCATATCTGGCAATGAAAAACTGCACCAAGTTGTTTGAAACATGAAGATGTTTGTATAAATTACACGCATTTCAGATGCAACCTGAAGACCAGTCACGATCATTACTTCCTCGGTAATATTATCTTTAGATATATTTTAATTTCTTATTTGTTCTTTTGATGTTTCGAATTGTCACAAGAAATTGCCACTTCTAAAATGCACCCTTTCATGTATCACAGTAACTGGACTGGAACGATAACATACAACCTTCCGTTATAACTTCGCATGATCAAATCTACTCAAGAAAATGATGGATATTCTCTCAGACTATTCAAAATTATTTTAAAACAATTACAAAAATCTAAATTTCCCAAAAAATGGAAGGAAAACAGAAAGTGAAATAAACAGACTTACATAAGTCACCGCTGATTATTGGGTGAACTTTAGGACAACAGGTGGCTTATATAGTTCGAAGATTAAAGAATTTTTACAGTGAACCACAGGATAACACTTTTAACACCCAGTTAGGTTATTCAATTAGCTACTTTTGTAAAGGAGCAACAAATCGGAATCTATCATCACTAGACCTAGCCAACAGTGCACATCCTAGCCACTACCGGAGTTTGAACCCCGAAAACCTATGGATCTTTTGGCCGTTGGCTGTACACATACTGATCAAATTAGCACATTTGAACAGTCTACTGTAATCGCTTGAGTGAAATGCTCATGTTGCTGAAACAAATCGAAGGTCGATACGGTAACTTCCCTGTAACTCTGGACTACATGAGTTAAATTGTTCTGTCACTTTTAACCAACAGAATTCAATCAGTGTGGTGAACAAGCACACTAGGACCTTGTTGAGGAAATCCGAAACAAAATTACACTTGATATTAATATTCTGAATGGCAAAGGCTGGTGGAGTATTGTTTATGTTTGTGTTATCCATAACACGCTTTTGACATGATCAGCAAAATAAGCTAGCCGAAAGTGTTTGCAATTTTTTTAAAAATGTATCCAGACTTCCCGTAAGTGACTCAACGCTTATCATGTTGGAGCATGGCCAGCGAAAGAATGTATTCTGTTTGTATCGTTTTATCTATTCTAACTGTGCGTAGAAAATAATGTTGATCTTTAAAAGCAATGAAACTTTCTGGAACTTTCTGCAGGTCTCTAAGACAAAACCAAATAGGCTATATTAGTACGTTCGCTATTAAGGGTACTCAGTCAGTTTAATGTTTCCGTGAATGGCTAATATCTGAAAATGCAGATTGGTTTTGTAAAACAGCATTTTGAGATCTAAGCCTTTAACTCAACTATATGAAACATGTAGCTATACTTTATGCACTCTACTGTTTACTTACTGTTTACAAGTTTGCGGTTTTCCAACATGCCATTCCACTTCGATAATAAATACTAACCCTTTGACTTATCAACACGAATGTTCCGACCGGATTGCGGTTATTCAATAGTCTACACCTTGAATGCATAAACAAAAGCCAACCATAATCGATTTTGACGGTACCCGCAAAACCGATCTCGATCAAAACATCATTCATCGGAAGTCGGTACGCCTGCGCTGTTCTTCATGACTATGCCAACTGCATTGTTGCCATCATTGTTATTTATGCCAAGTCCCTGGATGCGTTGTTAATGGTATTTTCCAAACGATTAACACCTCAACGAAAACATCTTGCACCAGCCACCATAGACAGCTGAGCTTTTGAGTGAACATGTTTTCTCACCGTGTTACATTAAATTATCCAGCAGTGCAAGTTTTACGGAAACGAATTATTTTGCTTAGACATTCCCAAAAACAAAGGATGGTTTTGTTGTTAATGCTTAACCTAGCGGAAAGCTATGAGAAAACGAACGAAAAATAGTTGTTTAATTAGTGGCGCCATACGAAAACCGGTTGATAACCGATGAACTGTATTTAGTAACTAGACAATATACGACGGGATATAAAACCAAATGCTAAAAGGCTGCTCTTCAGGGTTTCAAAATACTGAATAATTTTGTTTACTTAAAAAGAAAACAGATTGTAAATGCATACCTCAACACAAGACGCTAAACTCGCCTAAAAAATTACAGATTAAGATAAAGTCCAAGTAATCTCCATTTTGCGCATCCAACCAACCAAAATTGCTGAACATTTTACGCTAACGAAATATCTGATTGAGTTTGCGAGGACAACCTAAAAGTGAGACAGGGTCAACCGACATGATCCTGAGAGCCACAAAGACATATACAATTCAGCTATGTTGACGGTCTCAATGAATCTGTTGACGTGTATCCCACAAGAGAACTAGAATGGAATGAACTCAATTTTTTATTCCCTCCTCTTGAATGCTTCAACTGCATTGTGTGCCTGTAGATCTTAACATCTATGCACACTTGTCATCGGCTTACTGACATGCTCGTTGGTTGGTAATGACTAACTGAATCACACGAAGACGGTCGTCTAATTTGCTTCTTGTACATAACCTATTTTCAGCGGCCATGTTCGTTTAAAATCAAGGAAATTTGCTTATCTGTGTCTAGATTCCCGATTCGTCTGCATGGTGTCTACAACGTATCTTGCGTAGGCCGTAACGCTCAGATCATATGGTGGACGTTTCAGCGTACGGTTTTTATCATGCCGTTGGTGTGTGTTTGGCGAAGAAAGAAGGTGTATATCTGCTAAGATCTTGTAATTGTCTTCAGACCATCTATATAACGCTCTCCACTCATTCAATGGGGGTAAATCAATGCCACATAATAGTTCACTTGTCTTACGCATAAGTAAGTCAGCTAGATAAGAGAACTGACGAGTTAGTATGGAAGAAGTGTGTGGCATTTCAGCTCGTCGTGAAAAGTACAATTGTATAATAACTGGAGGAGTCTCTAAAACTCCAACAGGTAATTCACTGGCCCTAAATGGATTTCCCTGCGGCTTTTCATGTTTTGCTTGAAATAATCACATGTTGACGTCGCAGCTTGTCAGGACTTCAACGATCACGCATCGGAAGCCACTCGTGTAGCCAAAACGTGCAGAGAGTGACGTTGAAATAACTCTAGTTTTCAGTTATCTTCTATTATCATGATACTCATTGCAATTTTTTCGGAAGCGATAAAACACCAATATCATGCAGACATTATGGTTCCAAGGTTATAAGTGACATGATCATGAAGATCCCAACACACTAATGTTTGTCTGCTAAATGAATTTTCCCAGTGTGACTTGCAATTGGGGGGGGGGCAGTGCTATAACTTTTGAGTTGAATTTCAGTCGCAGTGTGAGTTTATTTTAACCGTTCCCAATGTCTACTAAGTGCTTGTGCTGAAATAAGTCACTCATTATCGGGCACCCTAATGGAACATTCATCCAATTTGACACGTCCACCTTAGCGCATATTTCGGACACGTTTTTTCTACTAATATACGTTTTTCACGGATGCTAAAAAGATGGTAAGTGCTTTGACCAATATGAACATGAAAGTTTTCCGTTCAATTAACAGTATCAACAACATGACGATTTTTGGAATCCCAATCACGTGCAGCATTGTGCTAGAATATTTGTACGAAATATCTTCATCATAGATATTCTCACATTTGACAATATTGAGATGGTCCACTTTAATTTCAAGCTATCAAATTGTGTCCAAAACCTGTTGTAATAAACTATAGCCGTCAACATCTTATTTCATTTTCCAGTTAACTTTAAAGTTTAGATAAATGGTTACTGTCTATCGTGTGGGAGCCGAAAGTAATCGTCTAGCAACGGCGCAGTATTAACCGAGATCCGAAGGCAATTTACTAGAAACCGAACCATGGGAAAAACTTTATTTATACCAATTACCACGACATTGGAAAACAGACCAACTCTAAAAGTCATATCCACTTTTTTGTGAGGTATCTGTATGTGTTAAACTTTATTCATGTTTACTGACCATATTCTGATGGTGTTCGATCTCTCTTTAGTTCACATTCACCACAAGCGTGCTTGTTATTAGTTCCGCATAACTTGATCGCATCCCTGTCACATAATGAAATCTACCGGTCAATCCGTTCTCTTCTGAGACTGAACTTTATCCGCACTACTGTCACTGTCCACTAGATTAAGAGGTTTCTGATGCCGCATTTTACCCTGTCAATCGTAAGAGTTTACGGCAACCACAATTGGCTGGATGCTTAAATTTTCCACGTACTATATTCCGTACCTTGTAGAGAACTGAAGTGAAATTGCTTATCCTCTTGTTGATTATTAACCTGACATAACACGCATTCATATCCTTTTCAAACAAAGTACATCGCCGTACACTTTGAGAACAGGACTTTTGCTACCAATTATTGGATTTTACAGTCGCCAGGCTACTCTGTTCAGTGTTCTGGTCTTTTACACTTTGACTACCACTCATGTCACATGGATCGTATTTTGCATCCTACTGCCCACGTCATGTCACTAAGAGTTGACCCAGCATATCTGGAGGTATTGAAACTCCAATCATTCTGAGGTGCTAAGCTTCCTGGAAGTTGCCGAAATATTACACCTGAAGTCATGGCAAGGATATGCACTACCGTCAGGCACTAATGAGAGGGAAACTTGAGTCTAGTGCATCTTTTGTAAAGCGGCTGACTGGGAAGTCTATGGGAACGCGACAGCTGCGATCAATTATGGGTGATGTTCAACTTGAAATTAACCAAATCCCCTACTACTCATCAGTAATCTAAAATATCGCCTAGCAGGTTTAATGAGATCGGAGATCTCGATCTGTCTAGGAAGTCCTAATCGCGGGGTTATTGATTGGAGTTAACAGACAGTAACTGTGTCTCCATTTCAAGACAATCGGGCAACCTGATCATTACTCACAAGCGAAAGTGATTGAGTGTTCACATATGATAATTCAGTCGTGCTTAATATGAGGTCAATGGCGCAGTGGTAAACAAGGTTGCCTCATGAACAGCGTGGCCGGAGTTCTAGCCTCGGCACTGGCAAGGATATGCACTACTGACAAGCTCTAATGAGAGCGAAACTCGAGTCTAGTGCTTCTTATCGAATGGGTCGACTGAAAAGTCTATGGGAATGCGACAGCTGTGATCAGGTATGGGTGATGTTCAATTTATATGAGAGTTCACTGTACAAGGCAGGCGAATTTACCGACCAACAGCGTCGCCAATTCGAAACAAATGTTGGACATTGTGTCGAACCTTTCAACCAGCGAAATTCTTTCCAAGGTCGGATGAACATTCACTTTCAACTTCCGACTGAATCACATGTTTCTTAAATTCCTCAATTTAATCACACTAAATCTAGACTGATGTAGTCGTTACTGATATGCTATCTGGATGCCGATGGTGTCGCTTGAATAGAGCGCAAGCGATGATGTTCTATTAATCCTATGAAGGGCCGTCTCAGACAACGTTAAAAGTACTGACCCTGTTAGATGGTAATCAATACTTCGAAGCGTAAATTGAGATGTCAAAACATTGCGATGTTTTCAGTTTCCGGAGACTGGCAAACGGCTGCAGTATTTCAGAAGTTTAATGCCTAAATTATTTTGTCGTCTATAAAAACAGCAAAGCTAGGTAATCGATAAACTCTCAACTGCATTTGTTGTAAAGCCAAAACGTGCACCTTTTCTAAATTAGTCAGGCCACCTCTTTGTTGTATGAGGACGATATGTTGAATACAAAGCAAAAAGTTCGTTTCGCTAAGCTTCTTTCCAGGATAACCCAGTCTCACCAGGACCGGTGACGTTGCACCCAAGCAAATGTATTACTTAATAAGTTTTAATGCACATATTGTTAAATTGGTTACCGACGATCCGGAATTTTCCTTTGAATGCATGATTGCAACTTCAGAACGTCGTTATATTTCTGGGTTATTTGGTAGACTCCATGTGAGACAATAAGATAGGTATGTAACGGGATCCAAATGTGGAACTTTCGAGCTCTTGACGTGGCTTAGCAAATCAACCGGTGTCACCGGTTTGAATCAAACCAAGACCAATATTTTTCTATATTTTTTTCTAAACGTTATACTTTTGTTCGTAAATCGTGTTCTTAAGACATTCAGTCAGCAGTTAGCTTGCCAATTTTTAAGAAATGTTTATTAGATGTTGAGAAAGAATTTTGTTAATGGTATATTGACAAAAAAGATAATATCAATTGGTGTGTATAAGTTTTGTCGCAGGTAGTAGTTTGAAAGTAAGCATATAAATATGTGAAACTGCGAGATACATATGAATATCAACAGTAGATCCACAAGGCAGGTATTAAACCGCTTATGTGTTAATTTACATGGTCTATGGTATTGTGTATCTAGTTCTGTTTAATAAACTCTAGAACGACTGCAGAGAAAACCTTTCTGATATGACTACTCATGCGTTAACTGAATCCTAGCTCTTGGCGTAATGCCGAACTGCTTGCATATGTTTTAATTTTACGCAACATCCTTCGTAAAAATTGTGTAACAACTCCACATCTATATTGATGTTTATGATAGACAATACCAGCTGTTGGAACGTTTGTCTGGAGGATTGTTTTTGGTTTTCACTACAATAATCATTCTTAGTTGGAAAATTATGGGAATCACAATGTTTTCCGTATTATACAAAAACCACCATAATAAAGTTCACGTACCTTCTTGTCTATGTTGAAATACAGTACAAAGTATAGAACAGAATTTAATTTAAAGCGATGTCTAATCGGGATCACAATGAAATACAAATTGTCTTATGGTACACATTTAAACAGTTCAGCCGGTTAGACTAAATGAAGTGTCTTAATTGACACCTATTTATAATAATCACTGTTTTAGCAAGTACTTATTAAGAAATTGTGCTTTACTTTTGTGAAGCTGTTGATTAATGAACTGTTACCACTCACGTCTTTAACCATCATCTACACACACAAGAACAATACCATCCAAAATGTATAAATTTTGTTTAAGATATGGCTAGTTGAAGTTCTAGTTAGCCGCCTGGGTCTCAAGACAGGGCACACAAGAAAACTTAGTCTCTACGGCGTAAGCTTACCCAGTTTGTGCCAGGTGTTTTGTTTTGATCCAGGATTAATCCAAAGCTTTCATAACGACACTGATGAAGTTCAGAAACACAAGAGAGGAAGCACTCTGATAATAACTGGGTGGTAAGAGACCTCAAGCAAGAGGATCGCAACAAGCATCAGACTTTACTAAAAGCACTAGTGAGGGATTATTTCAGAGGGATTTTGTTGTCTTTGGTAGTATCCGAATCAGTTCAGTCATTCTACAGATGTGGAACAGAGTTACTAGTTATTTGACACTGGCTAACACGAGTGGTCTCCTATACTTGCTAATAAGATATCGATCATAGTTATCTTATATATTCCTCGAGATAACTTGTGTTTTTGTATAGTTCAATTTTTCTTTTTTCGCGCTTATTTACAAACTTTTATACTGCTGAGATAGGTGCAAGTCATTTTATTAAAACCCACTTGACCTAACTAAAATATTATCAAATTTCAGGATTACTATGAGCAGTAAGTGAACTTCAGTAAGCTAAGGGTATCCCTTTCTAACCTACTGGAAGTTCGTTTTGTTAGTAACTTATGAAACGTTTATGCAATCCAAGAATCGTCACCCATCCAGTTCTACACCTAATTGTAAATGCCCTGAGGTGACTGCTAATGTTTCGGCATGAATCTGTCAGAACGTTATCCAAACTCCGAATCACATGTGTGTTGTGAGCCTAAATATCCAAAAGTCAGATGTATTCCTCAACTCTATCATTCCTCACGGCAAAAAAACAATATATCAGTCCAAAATAATGAAGCGATACAAATATCTATTCAGTACTCCCAAAATGTGACCTATTTCATTGTGTTTGGTTACAGATTCCTCAATTCTGAAATCTTTTTGAGATTGTTATATGGTTTTATAAACAATGACATCGGCGAATTATTTTACTTGATAAATTTTCCAAATGTAAGTACTTAGGAAATAAGATCTTCAGAAATAAGTGCCATATATTGGTTTCGTTACCATTAGAGTTCGTCAGTAGTGTTTATCCCACCGGCAGTTATGGTCTGAACCGGTACAACTGTGAGTATCACTATGCTATTGGCTTCACCACAGACATAAGTGAAACTTGGTCGGATCTTCCTTTCCAAATTGAGACGAGCTTTAACTGGAAGTGAAATTTGGTTCTGTTTGGAAGTGATCTGTCAACATTATACAGTATTAGAGAGGCTGTGATAAGTAGCGAGAGGTTTTCAGTTGGTGTCAATCGAAAACGGTACTTTGCAATGGCAGTGGTCTTGTAAAACTACTGTTATCTTCACCATCGTTCCCAGCTTTCATCTAGACTTTCCCTCTTCCTAGCAATGTCATCAACATCCTCACTGCCATCGTCATCATCGTCATCATAGCAACCATGAACCTGAGCAGGATGTATTGTGGTTCGGGCCGCTGCGCATCTCAACAGTTACACGGAATATCCTGGAAGGAAACGTTAGGTAGGTCAAAAACTAATGAAAAAAACGAAATGCCAGAACTAGAGATGGTGTAGGTGCAGGTACGCCATTGACTGCGGCACACTGCCATCTCGGATAGCTTTTCAAACTAGCGATTTGAGTGATCACGAGGACACCAGTAAGGCAGGTGACACCTACCTTTTTCTCTCAATGGAACATTCAGGGTCCTCATATTTCGTGACTATGTTGTTGCTAGACCACAACACGGTTTCATCCAACTGTTGGTGATCTCAGCATAAAATGCTTGCCACAGTAATCAATCAGATAACACACGCAGTACGTGGCCCATTCATCGCAGGCTGTGCAACGTGATTAGTTGACCAACTGATCGTGCATCACAAGCGTTGTGGAATACGCATTGGCGAACGGCCACATTGCTCACGTAATCAGTCTATTTAATGTGGGCTAATTGGTAAAGACAACGTTGGTCAAAAACAGCAAGCCTGTTGATATTTTCCCTGCCAACAGGCCACGTTTCCGAATAATAGAGCAAAACAGAACGTGCACAAGCATTATATACTCTTCCTTTTGGCGGCAACCGAACGTCTTTTCGGCGCCAAAGATGACGCAGTTTGATGAA
>JTDE01020893.1:92851-151206 GCA_014338405.1 Paragonimus skrjabini miyazakii | reverse complement strand
GCAACTCGTGTCTATGCTGTCCTCGCTGATATCCCGTAAACAATATTACAAGATGACGAGATAATGCTACCCAAGTATGAGAGACTGTTCACAGGCTCAAGCGGATTACCTGCAATAAAGAAAGCGGGAGTGGAAATCCCCAGTTTGAAGCAGCATTTTACACTATGAAGGTATTGTATACGAACAACCCTGGTCACTCACCTTGTTCAGCATGGTCTGCATGTTTTCGGCAAGGGGTTAAGTAAGCTAATGTCGTCAACATATTTCAGGTTAATTAACTTAGCTCCAAGAAGAAGCCCAAAATCAAACTAACCGGATTCTTCAAACGCATCTTCCAGAACGTCGTCTGTGACAAGATTGGGCAGAACGGAAATGAAGTACCCTTGACTAGCGTCACTAGAATTGATGAACGCCCGCGACAGTTGTATATAAACCTTCATCCTGCTCGCACAATGAACATACGGAGATCTCAGCCGATTGAGGTTTTTCCCTGGTACTTACTTGTGAAGAAGACAGTCCCAAAGAACGTTATGAGCAGCCGAATTACCAGCAATCTTCAGGTCCAGGTATGGATAAAAACCAGTTCCGCACTGTGATAGTCAGTTTATATATATCACATTTTGTTCCACAAATTATTTTGAGAACAACAAAGTTTCGAAGGTAACTAGTTTCTTTTATTTGGTTACCAGGCGAAATAGAACTTAGTAAACCTGCAAACAGTTGCCTTAGTAAGCCATAGACTCAAATGATCAATACGTTTTGAACAGGTGTTAGACACTCGCTGTTCCTGATCGCCTGTTCACTCACCACATGGCCGAAGTTATTCGGTAGGTCAAGTTTGAGTAACCGGATAATATTGATTGCCCCGACGGTCGACATTCGAAATATGGGCAAATTCTGACACTCGGTTGAATACCTGAAGGTCATCACTCATATCTAATGACTGGTGAGAGTCGGTCAAATAAGTAACAGGAGAGCTTGAAATTTATTTAGTCACACTAGCGCTCAACCAAACAGGTTGGTAATCACATACTTCTTACAACAGCCGTCATGTGGTTAAATCACAGACGCTTGGCACATACAAACCGGTAAACAATGACTTTTCCCTGCGCATACGTGGTAGACATTAAGTTAAATTACTCTAGTAATGCTGGTTGTTCTACGGTCCTGAAAAGCCTGGGTGTAAACTAACCTCACAGGATTTTGTTTTGCTGCTGTATAATTTTTGATGAACGTCTGGCGCATGCAGCTACGTAGATAATACACGTTTCTGTCGATAATCGATACATTAAAATGCATGGCAAAAAGTGCCCATAAGAATTCGGTAACTAACCTGCCAGACACCTTTCTGAAACTAATATTGGAAGATAGTTATACCTAGTTCAGCTTTTCACAGTAGAAATATATTAATTTGTCGTACAACCTGTTTACGGCTCGCTCTTTACATAGAAAACCTTACTAACAATTACTTATCACTAAAATCGTAATCAGTGAATAGCGTGTTTTAATAAAATCAAGGTGTTGTAAATCTACATGTAGAGTACACATAGTGCTATATGTCGCTTCTTCTAAGTTTATGATTAGTCCACAAATTTTTGAAAACAGTGCGTTGTGTCAAAAGAAGCTATCAGATTTTGTGAGTACCTTCTGAAATGCTGCTCTTCAGTGGCTCACATTAAGCCTCTACTATTCAAAGTTGATAACGTAAACAACTATTCACCTTGCAGTTGACTGTGATTACTTTGACAATGCGTTACTGTCTACCAGTAGCTTCCTGTTTGCCGTGACTATCAACTGTTGGGGGAACATTGCTAGAACCGAATTGAACTGTACAATTGTCACCCAGATTTTACTTTTAGACCGACATTTCAGCCAACTGCCTTCAAAAAGTATCACCAAAATCGCAGTTTGCTCCCGCTACTGCCGTCAGCAAAACATACATAAACAACGTTCCGCGTAGTTGTGAAACCAGCATGTTAATTACAGTGTCATGTATGTCAATAAGTTCAACCAGAATAGAATATCTAATCATTCCGATCAGCTTGAATACGAGTAATACTCACTTCCGAAGCACAGACAATGCTATGCCTAGCTGTTACACATTTGCACTTATATAAAAATATAGTAGCTATTTTAAAATATTAGCTTTATTGTTGTGTTCCACCTATTCGTTAAATCGAGCTGAAGAAATAGTTGTACTCTGAAGTTAACTTGGAATAGTGCATAAATGAACCTGATTGTAACCTCGAGTTGGGCGTCCTGAATTGTGGGAAATTCGCTGATTGTATACGACATCCGTACACCCTTTCCTCTAGCTATCGTTAGAGATAAATTGAAGGAAATAAATTAAACTATGCAACAGTTGGAAAGTTTTAACACTGAATTCTTTTCATTCGGCTAATCAAAATGGCGGGAAGACGGACACCACCAAATGTAAGCTTTTGTTTGTTCTCATCAGTCAGTTTCGTTGAACATTCGGTTCTTTGTGTCTAAGGCTTGATGACAAAATAATGAAACAATTGCACTTCACGCCGATGCACATAAGGATGAGATAAACAGATAGCCGATGCGCGACGCCTGATTAATTATCCTTTTGAAAAAACACCTAAATCTTAAGGTTGCGGACGTTTAACAAGTCCATAAAGGATGTGGCGGGGTCCATCACGTGACGTGTTGTGATTAGGTGTTTTGCGATCGAAGACCCTGGATTCCTGCTGGAGTGTTCTTATGCTGACCCATGTTGAGTGATTGTCTGCACTAGCTACTTGGGGATGTACTCCGTCTTCCTCCGTCTCAAATTTCGGTCTGTTCAGCTAATGCATGCGTCACGGCAACTGCAGATGAACTGGTAGATGACATGTGAAAAAGATTCATCCTACGGGTGGAGAGCGAAAAACGCAATTTCTCTGCCAGATAAGCCCGGTAAACTTTCGACTTGCATAGTTAATACTATGGTTTCCAGTGTGAAGGAGGTTGACGAAGACTCGCTTCTTAGGTGCTGATTGCGTTTGGGAAATGGCCACCCGCTCCGTGTAATGAATTACAAAAGGAATGCCCGGATACTGGATTGCAAACAGAACATCACTCAGGAGCCCTTCTTAAGACCCTATATGGTTGATATATAGTTTCCTTGCTCGATATAAAAGCGTTTGTAACTAGACACGCTTTTATTCTACGGGCACATATGTAGAGAATTACAAATATTATCTAGTCCACGTGATTTTTCGATAAACAGGCTGGTTTATTGTGCTACCTGAGAGCTTGCAAATGAGAATATCTAAACAAACTGCAGAGCTACTTGACTCTTTTTTATGATAAACTAATTAAAACTTGTGTAAAATAGTTGTGTAATAATTAAAACCGATAAGTAGTAAAATGTTATCTTCAGCATCTATAAAGTGAAGAACAGTCAATATGATCAGATAGCCCATCTTCATCTATTCTCTAAAAAATACCAACAAAAGCTGAGCTCAACGGACAGCTTATTGCAGCAACGTCAACTTGCTTTTAAGTTCGTATATCCAACTCAAACCGAATATCTTCCGTAAACGTATGAATCATTTTCCTAAAGTAATTCTTGAGAACAGATAAAATAGTATCATAAGGCAATTAGCTATGCAAAGTGTTTTTCATATGAGAGAAATTTAGGACTACTGAGTCGTAGTCTTTTTGGCTTTTCTATGGACTCTTCCAAATATTCTTCAAGTTATCTTATAACTTACAGGAACAGAAATTGAGGGTTTAACGACTGGAACAAGGAGCTGAATTAGCCATCCAGCTGGTGTGTGACACACTTAATTAACCGTGTTAAGAACACGCGTTATGAGTACATCTGTTTGTTGTAGACTGGCTGATTCTCTCGGTATTGAGGTACATGTCTTAGCCGGTTTCAGCTGTTTATAATCTGATTCGTTTTTATAGCCATGACTGGTTCGGCAACTTTGTCCATCGGTTTGCCCCACCCTGATGTGCACCAGCGTGACGTGCGTTCTCTCCATTTTTTGTCGTCATGCCTTAAACCTACACAACTGAATGTTTTATTTAATCGATTGATGCGAATAAGCGAAATGCTTGCATCTGGCAGTCTTTGTTCCGAGGTGTTGCAATTTAAACGGTTGTAGATCAGATCAATGGTGGATTGACTAATATGTCATAAGTACGGAAGTTACAAAAGATTGTTCAAATTGAAAGTTGTGTTTTTACCACGAAGTCGTTGATATGATGGAGGCAAGTTATACAGTGAGTCAGTGTGGACGCAGCTGTTACACAAACCACTCTTTTGCCACACACAATCGTCAGCTGCTTCTGAAAGATAGGCAACTTGCCAGTGCTGAATTCAGCAAAACTTCTGACAGCTTTTATATACTGCGTCTGCCCTATCTTCCTATTTAACTCATATTTTTTAATCAAACCAAGTTCATAAAAACTAAGGACAATTCAGTGATGAATATTGGGCAGTAAATTAATGCGTTCCTATAAAGTGTTGTATATTGTTACGAATGATTATGACAAGAATGCGTACAACGTCTATCATATACGTCACCTCCCTCGTTAGACCGCCCTGCTGGCAAGTGTCCATAACTTGATGCGCGACCTCTGTTGTAGTATGTGAGTATACAGAAACGGAAAAGGACCAGTGATAAGCGCAACTTACCAGTTCAAAACTTGGACTTGGTTTTGATGTGAGAAAGACTTCATATGCTTATTCAATTTCTCCAATCTGAAGCCTTCACAGGCTCTATCGTTGTCAGCTAAATATGTTCACATACTGAACAAACTTGGCAGATCAAAAGTGATTTCCCCACTGTGCATAAGCCTTCTACTTGTTCTGTGCCCTTAGCATTTTCTAACAAACTGCATCACCACTGAATGACTGTACTGGGACATGGGAGTATAACTTATATTGTACTATCTTTAGGAAAACATTCATGGCAATGAGGCAGTCTAGTACACATTATGGCAATCTGTCCAAAACATCAGTGTGAACTTGGACACAGTTTGTCCAGTTATCAACCAACGCTCTCAAGTAAACTACTTTTGTTGAATTAAACAAATTGTGCCAGCCACGGTTATTACAGTCCTTTCTAGACTACAACCATAATGTCGCCAACGGACCACCGTATGTTACTTTAGCTCGCAGGAAACATATCTGCGAGTAACTGGTGCGACAAGAAAACAACATAATCGTATGCGGTTTAGGAAGTTCCGCTGACACCGGTAGAGCCCTTTATTCAACTGTGTTCACAGAATGTACATTGTGTGGTGATTTGAATTTCAGCAATATATCAGCATGAAAACTCTTTCATATTCGTCATAACAGTTGGTAAGTTATAGAAAGCAACCGGAGAGGTAAAAATGCACATAGAACGTACGCATAATGGATCATTATATATCTCCCTAATCTAGATAACAAAAGCTCCACTGAATGAGTTAATTTTGGAACTGCTAGAAAAAAGGATATAACGCAAATGTTTGGCAAAAAGTTTTGGGTGAGACTTTTCGAGTTAAACAAACAAGATTCATCGATCGTATGTTTGGTCAATTTATCTGAAATTTCAATGTGAACATCAATCACATTTTATAGCAGCATCTTCATTTATATCTAGCAAGATTTTGCTGACCGATTCTAGTATAGCATTTGACTCATATGGAACATTCTGGGTATAAACATCTGTGCGAATTTATAGCCCAACGTCGAAATTCATTTGTGCTCAGCGTGAAACAGTTTATATTCCTTAGGAATTATCACTGAGAACATTTTTTTAGTGAATCCATATAAGTTGGAGTTTTCCACAGAAAAGAAGCGTCACACTGTAGCGGTTTCAAACTGAAGGTAACAGTAATTAGTTTGTACACGTTCAAATGCATCCTCGACATTACTGCTAAAGGTTTGGACATAGGAATTCGAACCTAACCACCAGGTTTACTTTCAGTGCATCCAAATGATTCACTCCGATAAAGTAGTAGTGTGCAGGATAATTCGTTTGGGACATAACCTTAGTCAGTGTATTATGAACTACAATTGCAAGTAAATATTAACCTGTTATCTGACAACATATACACAGTTACGCGGCATAACTCTGCACTTGCCCAAATTCAACCTGAGTTCCGCACATGGTTTGTTGGGTTGATCATTTTCGTTATCTCACGAATAAACACCCACAGTGATTTAACGTGTACACGTTTAAAGTTCGTCAGATCTTTAAAAAGACCGATTTTCACTTGCTCAGAGTAGTAACGGAGAAGCAGGCGCTGATCAGAATAGAACGTCCCACAATTTTAGTACGGTGTACTGGTCAAACTTCATAATAATTTGTCTCATTCTCGATTGTTCAAAATTATTACATCGATATTAATCTGTCACAAACGTACTCTGGTAGAAGAAGACGTTGTCACAGAATAAAGTTCTTGGACCACATCAATCCGCAAGATCTGGACGGTTACTTACCTAAGTTGTTTTAAATATAATGCTGATTACCACAACTAGAATAACCGGTAAACGATTGGCTTCTAGGCTATAGTTTACCTAGGGATGTGTGCAACAACAAAACTCTAACAAATGTAAACCTCACGCCTGATAATATTTGTTCATGGAGATTAACAAAAGGTGATGTGAGTTTTTCATATGGCAATCCTTTGAAATGATGTTCCATTTTAGCAACCAGCAATACCGACTACTGAGGGGTAATTTTATTTTGATTAGTTACTCAAACGTCCAGAAGATTACGGAATTTTACTTATTGTCTCATCGAAAGGATATCATTGATGCCTCCTAAAACAAACCTAATAAAATGTAGATTAAGAGACCCATATATGAAACACAAATGTTATTAATACATACAATTGGATTAACCCTCTCTGACAACTAATATTAAAGCGTCATACACTAATATGTTGAGCAGGTTCAGGTAACGAATTGAAAATTATAAAATAATGATTACATCAACGCGATTTTGTTGTTGTGCTACCTTGACAGAACGTTTTCTTGAGACGTTTTCTTGCTGACACATTCTGTTAATTGGTAATGACGTGAGAACGCAAAATATGAAATTACATGTTTTACAAACAAGCCGTTAAACTTCCGTACTCTTAAGTTAATCGCAAAACGTACTTACTACAACGAACACAATGGGTGTTTCACATGAAGAACATATCCCCACGGTGTTGCAATTGTTGCGTTCTGTAGGCATGATCCGGACTGAAAATTAATTTTGGTGTAGTAGGTTGCAAAAGCTTTCATCATACATATGTGCAAAAATCTATTACATCCTCAAACAACTACTGGTCTACGTAATATGTTTGTTGCGATGGAACGGCGATTTGACACGCAACTTCAATTTAGCAGAAGAGAACAAAAAAGTGATTAGACGATACACAAAACAAAACATGCATGTTTTACGTCATATACATAAGAGGCCTGATGTTGTATACTTAGTTAACAGAAAATTACCCTAGCGAGGTTAAGGTTATCGTTACAACATTGAACCGAAGAGAGATTGATCCATTAGATCATTGTCACCACGTCAGCTTCCTTTATTTCTCAGCAAACCGAATAGAAGCGTTGAACTTAAAGTGCGACTACTGAGCAAGAACACACAGCTACAGAACCACCGTGTTCACACGGAAAATTGTATTGATCTTGCAAAAGTGAGCTTCAGAAGAGTTCGTCAAAAGTATATTACGGTTGGTTAAAAAAGAGATGCAATATGTCAGGCTTAAGATAATTTAGTGAAACTTCGTATGCAAATGGTTATTTATTTTCGAAAGATGAACACAACTAAAGAAACATTGATGTAGCCCATGAAAACAGGCACAACAGAAGTGAGAAAAGAATTTTTCTGTAAATCGCCTGGAACTAAAAACTTCTAACTGATGAATCTGTCCACGACTTTACGGGAAACTAATTGATTTCAAGATATTTGCCGGCAACTACTCTAGAGGTGTTATATAGTTTTTTAATTAGAGTAAACAGTGCAACGGACATGGGAAAGTTTTTATTATATTATACCAATAAATCATGGGATACGGTGCAGATGCGACACTCAGACGCAAAGCATAAAAACAAAATTTCTCACCACACTGGAAGTAGTTACCACGTGAAGTGACCAGATTGGAGTGTGAGATATAGTGACTCCCAGCTGTTTCACAGTGAGAGACATGAAATTGATTTTATAAGCACTAGAAAGTAGGATGGAGATAACAAAAATGCGTTGATTTTGGCTCCCATGGAAAGAAGAAGTAACATCCTCAAACTTAGTTGTAGTTAAGAGTGACGGAGTGAGAAAGAAATCGGATAATCAAGTCATTCAGCGTTCCGTTCAACGGCACGGTCTATTCGGTCGCTGTGAATTAAAATCCCTATTTCAATATCATAAACAATTTTAAAAACCAACACGCTGGAGTAAAATAATGAATGAATCACAGAAGAAAAATGTGACATCGAGAAATCATTTCTGTTTGCGGAACATCTGAGTTGACTTCTATGACATAAGTTTATCTATCAAAGCTAGCAAGATGTGCGGTGCGTGGTATACCAATTGGTCCAACCTAATGTTTTAGGCAATGAACACAGGAAACGTTTAGAAAAACGAGTTTCTTCCGCACAGAGACAGGAACGACTCAGAAAAACAGAAAACACACATTTGTAAACCTTGTGGAACTCGCGAATCTCCTGAATGAAATAAATTCGTGAAATAACACGGACGGAGATGGGATGTGTGGATAATGTGTTGAAGAATCGGTGCAAAAACCCTGTTGCGGCTGGAAGGCTGACGTCGTCTAATCTGAATTATACAAGAACTTCTAAGCAGTTACTCCGTAGCCGGTTAGAAAAACAGGAATCAAGGCTTTAGTGTTTTTTTGTTTGTCATAAACTCCTTTTAAACAGAAGGGTTTACACACGTACTTTTGCGTACTTGCATCACTGAATACCTGACAGTCTGCAAACGAATGCGAATACAATAATACGGTTATCTTCTAGCCCTGTCTTACTAAGCTAACGCTGATGTATGGCACCTGAAACAGTAATTAATTTCTCTCCAAATTTGTTTGGTACGTTGCAAAACATCCTGACAGATACGACTTTCAAATTCAAAGAGTTCCAAGTTGTTTGCCACACTTGTCGATCGGAAATATATTTTACGGATTTCTGGAGGGTAAAGAATCTTTTTGAACGGTTTTGAATAGGGTAAGGAAAATTAAAAATAGTTCGAAGCACCAACAAAGTTTTTCAGTTAAGATGCCTGTTCGAACAGTTTATTTATCCGGTAAAATTAGTAGTCCATCAACTGGAAGGAATAACCAACACAAGCTACTAAGCTATCTGTGACTCGCAGATTTTGAGTACCACTTGAATAATAAAGCACATACCTAATTGTCATTAATCCAATAACCGGCCTTGCCTCTGATTTCGGGCAAACATGTGGAGGAAAATAAATAGGGCACATGAAACTGGAATACGTAAGCAAATTATGAACAGTTTTGCTCGCACAATGCATCGGATAACCGCAAAGTTACTGTACATTCGATGGATACAGTATTTTCAGCGAATTCGGTAACACGGTGATTTGTTATTGTGTGTCTTAGAAATAAGTGGTCAGCCTAATTCGCAGTATCAATTTAAGAGTTGGGACATTTGAACTAACATAATTGTTTTGACATAAATAACTATTCACCTTACAAGCTTACATTTCTACTTACAATTTTTAACTCTCTTACTTATTCCCATGACACAGAAATTATGCACTCAAGGGTGCTATGCTACACAAAGTCATGCCGCAAACAATCTGTATAATTTGCATCAAAACGTAAAACTACCCACCTCATTTCGTAAATGTTATATAATAACTGCAGATCACATCCAGTGTTTTTTGGTAAAAGATTTATTGGTGGTGTTTCGTTGACATGAAGACACTTTTAAGTTATGAATTAAACTCCGTTCAGAAACACAGTAGTTGATTAGTCATGGAAACTTCCAAGAGTATGAATTCCCAAATACTAATCAGCCTGCAGCAGATAAGGCATGGATTATGTATAAGTAACTGAAAGTAGCTTACGTTCTCTTCATGGTTTTATCTTTATGAGAAAAATAACTTATGGACTATACATGACTATACGGATAACAAATAACGTCAAGCAGCATATATCTGCTATGAATGGTTGGTAATTTCAAGCTCGTATGCTGAGAGCAATAGGGTTTGAATTTCATTAAAAACGTATCTCACATCCCGGTACGCCCGCCGTTGATAACCTCTGTTTTGTATTTTCGTCTCATCTGTTATCACATATCCCATTGTGTTAATTTCACGTATAGAAAGCTTCCACATTGCATTTTTCCAATGGGTCAGAAGGTCAAGGTGGTTCAAGAGATGATCCATAGGAATAACAGGGTAATTTGTCTAACCACAGTAAATGGCTAATACCGTCAAACAAGTTGTCAGCCCGCACAGCTTTGTGACAAAAAACATTACCAGCTGGAAATGTCTTGCTACTTTTATCCTGAAACACTTAAATGAATGTCAATTGCCGGAATCACACATTGCTTGATTAAATAAAGTGGTTTAAGCTAGACAGTTCAACTCACTCCTTTCACTTGACATAATATATGCTTCGAAATGGATTGATCAAATAGCATTTTATAACGTGACATGATGTGACAGAAAGTTGACATTATTCCTGTGTCATATTTCACCCTAACTCCTTTGGCAAATAGTCCGGTTTTGTCAACAAATGTTTAATTCGTGGTAACTCTACACACACCAACTTTTCACAATTTAACGACCACGAAGTTAACGGCACAATGCAAAATACGTAAATACATCTATTCTAGCCTAGTATTTATTAGGTTGAAATGCAATAGTCCATAGAAACAATGGAAATGTTTGTTTCGTTTATTTTGTGAGTTCTTTATGCATGCTTCATTGATATGACTGCTATTTGCTGCTTAGTGGCAATGTTGAAGTCGCTACTTACAACGAGTGTAAAATGTTTTAACAAAAAGAAGGCGTTTTCAAGCACAACGTAATGATTTATGCAGTGGTCAAAAACTGTTGTGGTGCTTAGCAACCGTTCACACTTACGGAAGTTTCTAACTGGTCATGGACATATTTGTAATTACTTGGCCTAAGATTGAGTAGTCACTATTATCCTAAAGTTAGTTTAAGTATTGGAGCTCGCAAGAAATAGATCACCTTTCCGTTTTGATAAGAGAAGAATAGCGCAAGAGTTGTGTATTATAATAATTTTAGTTTTGCTATCTACAGAAAATGTTGTTAAACACAGTAATGAATCTGCTAATTGCGTGTGATGTATTTCCTTAATTCTGATATGAATAGTACTTTGTCCGAAACTTAATACTCCAATTCACTAGTCTAATCTCAAACAAATTTGGAAAACAAATTAATACTGATGAGTAAGTCTTGTTCATGAAGATTCAACCACTGTCCAAATTTTATTGCAGCTTTCATAACAGGATATGTATGCCATGTGACCACTTTCCAATTATGCATGCAGTCAAAACACTCGCTCGATTTCGGCCCTGCCTATCGGAGAACACGCACTAATGATTGGCTCTTATAAAAGCATAGCTAAAATTCAGTAATCATTTCTGAGTTGGACTAGTTGGAAGGTTATTAAGATAGGATAGTAAGGTAATAAACATAAAATGTACATTGACCCTGATGTTTCATTACTTTCTGTAAGTGACCAAATCATTTCCCAAACAGTTATATAGATGTTTATATGTGGGATTTCTCCACCGAGCATCTGCAAATAACGCTTCCAATTAGGTGGAATATATAACTTCACAGAACACTGCCATGTCACTTCAAGATAACTACATGATTTCAAAATAAAGCTTGTACTTAGGTTTTGATCGTGAATTTTAGATTTCCATGTGTTGTTGAAACTAGCTAAGTTAAAAACAAGTAATAACTGAGAAGTTACACAATTCTCACTCGTAAGTCAAAGTACTTTGGTTATATGAATTCCTAATAACAATAGAACGTAAAGGCTAGATATACGTGAATTCGGTTATCATTGAATAGGTAAGAAACTGTTACATTCATACTACATGTTCATTCAGGGAATGATCGCATGAGGCCAACAATGCTAGTTAGTTCGACAGATCTTAACTAACGACTGCCTGTCAGAGGTTTTGTACACATCTATTCCATCTACAGCGTATATGTCCTTTGACATTTTGATGGTCTTTTTAGTTAAGATGTAACTTTTTGTTTAATTAAATCGATGTATGACTAACGTGCTTGCATCCAAAATATGTGGTCGACTGAAAGTTTTGGTTGTCCTAATTGCCCAAAAAGATGTAATTTATGGTTTCTACTGTACATGTGGATGCAAGTACGCTGGCCGCGCATCGAGGCAACAGGAGACGCGCGTCAGCTTGCGCCACTGGAACTGACATCGCTGGTAATGCAATCACGAAGCACTTACACAAGACGGGTCTTATAGTCTATATTTTCAGTGCATCTCATATAATAAACCGCCCTTGAGGGTAGCAAAGTTCGGTTCTAGAGAGCAAGTGCCAATCGTTTGATCTGAAGACCACTAACTGTATTGAACTTCCAGTATAATTTGTAGGGTTCTAGTGTAAGACTTTGAAAGATTAAGCGTTTTCCTGTTATAGTTATATATTCCCACGGGAAACTATAACAGTAAATTTTGTTTCAAAGCTTTTTTCGTTTCGAAACCCTTCAAAGATTATAATTACTTATGTGCTAGACGAATTACGGAAGGGTCATCCAATTGGCCACAGTTGTCACATTCAAGATCGACCGTTTTACTTGGGGCACCTGCAGTCATATAAGTTATCTGGCATATCCGTTCACATAACCCTACATTTATAAGCAGTTAATCCCAATAGCCACTGTGATTTGAAAAAAACCTACTTCGACCTAGTTGGATACAATTAGGACAGTGCAGGCCCAGTAATCATGCCTACTGTTCGTGTAACAAAATCGGGACAATGGTTCAAACAGTTACACACTGAGCCAATATTTCATGGTAACGTCTTCCAACTCCTTCTTGAGATATTGGCATGGGTGCTTATCATGCTACAGATCAGAACCGAATGGCCAAATGCATATGAAACGGGAGCGCACCCACCAAGAATTTCTCGTAGCCTCCGTAGTTTTATTCAATTGGTGAAACATTTTTGAATGCGGCAGACATTTTATCAAGTGTTTCCGTTTGTGCTTAAGCGGAATAGAGCTAATGGGTCACTTCCTGGTTTTAATTGCCACCCGAAAGAAAGCCATGAATTATGTCAATGAGTTCACAATTAGAATTATCACAAAATTGGGTCAGGTAAAAATTATTTGCGGAACTTACTCTTTTCCTCCAAGCTAGGTTGAGTAGGGCCTATAAACAGAATCAGACAAATGTCTTATTAGTCAGCATGTATAGAATATTCATGTGACAGCCAGGATAATTGTGTATAACGGAGTTGGTTTGAAAAGGAGTGAAACCTAAACGAACGTGATGGAAACTTCGTTCCAGCGGTTTTTTAAAATGTGGTAAGTGTTGAGTTTACTGAGACAGATGTATGTTGTCGTCTTTTGTGATTGGCAATAAAAGAACCTGTTTGGTCAGCTTAGCTAATTAGGTATTCTACATGAAACTGGAAGTCCAACTTTTAATCGTTCTGGTACCACATAACGAGCCCACAGCACTTTTGTCCTGGGTTATAATTTCCGAAAATGTTGTAACATTTTGGAAAACAGTTTTAGAAAAAGAAAACCGGAACATAGACTGCCTTTCTCTCATTGATTGTTAAACATAAATTGCCGCACAGTATAAAATACATTCATACATACCCACAAACACGTGTACCTACTTCTATGAAGCACTGAATTTGAATAGTCACACGGAACTCCAGCTCATACTCTAAAGAACTAGCTACCTAAAGGCCGGAAACTGCCAATTCTTTTACGTTCTCGGAAAGGGTCATCTGAATTTTATAGTTTTATCGATTGCTTGTGGTCTGCCAATATTTTTGTAGTGAACGGAAACAAACGAACAATGTGATTTAATAAGAAATATGCTTGTGAAATACGAGATACAAGCTGTTTATCGCCTTTCTTGGTTTCATACGACTGACATATCTTCGGTTCTATGAAAACGTTCAAGACAAATATCTACCTTTGGACAAATGGTAGGTGAGCTTGGTAACTAATGATTTCGTCGGCTTCGATCTGTCCTTAAAGATGGTGTAATTCTCTCACTTCATTCGGTGAACCCTTCGGGTGTAGCTGATACAGATACGATGGGTTTGTGTAAACGTTGATTGATGGAGAGTCTTTCTTATTTCGCATAGGTCACTGAGGCAATTAATGATGGAAGCAAGTGGATATATCTGATGGGGGTAGTTATGGTGTATGGAAGTCATTATGTATCATTCTGTCTTTCACATCTCATTTGATCGCCAGATTTAATATTCAAATTTCACCTTACGGAGCTTCAATGAACTGTCTTGAATCACGTGACCCTTGAATCTATCGGTACAAAAATCTTGCAGTATTGTCCATAACAAACGGTGTCATCCACTCTGGGTTGGTAACCAACCAGTGCATACTGAGAGTATGCCGTCATGTTTTCACGTTCACATCCAAGTCAACGGAGTGTCTTCACCTACTGTTTTTCATAATGGCTTACGATGAAGCCTCCCAAATATATGACGACCTGATCACATTCGAGTTCCTCATATGTAAACTCCAGGCATCATAACAAGGCATAACATAACCAATTTTATTTTTGCCTTTAAAACCCATCCAAGGTTTACAAAGTAAACACTGTTTCAAATGCTGCACACGGATGCTAGTGAGACGAATTTTATTTCTGTTTTTTTCCTGCAACAAAGCATTTACAAGTGGCATTAATTCATAGCATGTATTGTGTCTAAAATTACTACCAAAAACGTAGATCATTTTCCAGTTAGGGTGACGGGTGCAGTGCCAAAAGTACATACGTAGTTGAAAAGGTCACACCGCAGAGTGAAACAGGTACATACCTGGATTCGCCCAGGGATATTAACAAAAACTAGCGAGGTTTTTAAAAATTTCACTCACAAGGGAAAGATCTGGAAAACTGCATAGACGGATACTACTAATACCTTCTAAGTTGACAAAACCAAGCAGCTTTTGGCCATAGACAACGCACTCCAAGCATGAAAAATAAACCCGGAAATTGTATACAAACTGACTGAATGCAAGTTAAAACTTGTACACATCATACGGGAAAAATAGCTTAAATTAAATTAGTGACTGTCGCTATTTATCGAGGTTTTTATCCGGATTCAGCGTTTCTACCTCGTGGCCACTCCAGTTTAAGAAAGAACATTTGAATTGTTTAAAAGTACTTGCTGGATTAGATTTTAATTACCGTTATGTTCAATCTAATCCATTATGAAGCGTCAGACATTTTAATTTTGACGAAAGTAAGCTTTTTAATAGCCAATTAAAATAATTGTACACAAGTCGAAATCAACATTCCCAAAATTGGGGAAGGTAACTTAGGAGCTTAATACGGATGAATGTATTAATAGAGTTATCTACATATAGAACTCGGAGCAAGACAAAAGACCACCTTGAAATGTTTAATTGTACCTGACTTCGTCTTTTTATTCGGAGAACTGACAGACCTGTCCCAATACTATGTGTTGTTCATTCACACCGGCCAACGAATAGTCAAATGAATAGCTTGAAGCGATAATTGCACTGTAGTTTGACAACTCTCTATGCAGCCGCATATTTTTCCGATTTGTGGTTGAAGCAGATAATAAATTACACACACAAACTCTACCTAACAAGCTTAATGAAGTTAGATATTTCGACCTCGTTCAAAAGCCATGATCGGGGGTTACCGATGGAATTTAACAGGATAAATACCGTCTCTAATAACGGGACGACCAGGTAAACTGAGCCTTATTCCCAAGCGAAAACGTTAAAGCGTTACTGTAGGCTGTTTCAGTCGTGTTTAACATGACGTAAATGGCTTAATGATCAGCATGGTAGCATCAGGTAAGCGTGGCAGGTGAACAACTCCTGGTCGTGGGAGTTAAATGCACCGCTGACGTACTTCACCATAGTGGAACCCGAGACTAAATGTCTGTGATTGCGACATTTACAATCATTTACGAGTGTTGTTCAATTCAAGTAAACTAATACCTCCTTATTCTTCATCAGCATTACGGCAGTAGTTTACTGCTTCAAACAAGTCGGTTGCATAAAGACTGCATTTTTCAGTGCAAAACCACATCTGTAGATACTGACTGCTAATTAATCCGATACGATTATTAATTGTTACCAAATACTTTCAATCTTAGGTAGTAACATGCGTTATGCTACACTTAGATTGTTTATTTCACCCATTTTATAAAAGCAAACTCTCCATCTTTTAATGCTCAAAATCGGTGAATCTACTCGAGCACCCTGTTAGAACATGATAGCATAGAACATTTTGGACGTGGTGCAGATATTTCAATTTTATCGACAAGTAAGCAATGATTATGATTAGCATCAGTATGAGAGACGTTACAGTGTGTAGGCTCTATAAAATTATCAACCGAATGTCATATCAAAGTGATATATATCTACCCACTGGATTGTAGTTTTACTATAATCATTTAGCTATGGTAAACACAATGTGCGCTTAAATACAAAACCTCCTCAGATTCACATATTGTGAAGAAACGTGAAACTAATTTGTAAATCGGGATAATTAAACCAAAAATTTGAAACACGAATTTCTTTGATGCATGATATTAAGGAACCAGGTTTCTTCCGGCTTGTATTGCTTGTACACATGATACCATCAGTTAGAAAACCGTCAATATGTACGTCCAGTTCGTAACTATAAAGTTGGGTGGTTGAAAAACGAATGCTACTTAGAACTAGACCATACACTTGCTTGTCTTTTGAAAGATTCATCATTAAGACAATTTTGTGAAACGTGCTATTGAGTATGGTCACACAGTGTTCAAATCTCCGGTTCCTTTCCCAACCAACCTTTTTAAACTGTAGTTTACTTGAAAAGTTTGACAGATTCAGACTTACCTCATGTACAACGTTTCAAAATGGTGTGATTGTTAGTAAAACCTCAGAATAAAGTGAATGAGCAAACTGCTATAAATCAAGCTTTGCAAAATGTAGCATTTAGGTTTTAATTTCGTGATATGACTAAATTATTGTTATCCATTTTTAATGTCTTTCTCATTTTTTCGTTGTAGCATTTGCGTAGGTTTGGTTTAATTAGGATTGTATGAAAACGAAGAAAAACATCACACGATAAGGTTTTTCGGGATAATTTGCTTGGAACATGCAATAGTAGAGCAAGGATATGCTGCATACTTGCAACTTTAAGCCAAAACCTTTTTGTTGGATATATTTAGCGACTGTTAGGCATATCCAGCTTAAAAGAAACTCAACGTTAGGCTAGAACGGTACTTTCCCAATCCAGTGTAAATTAGTGCAAATGAAATAGCAGATTTTTGATCTATATATAAACATTCAATTTCAGAAGTGTTCATTACAGAATTAACAAACATAGAATAATATATACGAATATATATATTTAAAGTATTAAAAAGGGCAAACACTGAGTTGTGAACGATTTATTGTGACGTTTCAAATTCACACTAGGATCCGTTATCAAACGGATTGTGGATTTGAAGCGTCACAATAAATCGTTCACTACTCAGTGTTTGCCCTTTTTCAATACTTTAAATATGCTAAATGAGCTGCAGACATTCTCAATGATTAACCATATATATATAAACATACAATAACAATTATGGAATTAATAAGTATAAGCTTGTTTACCTGTCTGTCAATTTGCCTTTAGTCCACAACATTCACACGAAATCAGGTATGAAGTTTGACTGGATTTGATTCAAAGAAACGTGCTATTGTATACTACGTTACCTCTTGAACACAACTAACATTTATTCATAACCTCAGCATCTAGTGAAAAGTTACGGCTGACGCTTACTACTTGTGTAGACTGTCACCAGAATGCGATCCAGATTGAGCTTTCCTTAAATTGTCACTCCAGTTTGGTGCTAATTACCACAATAACTTTAAACGAACAGACTGCAAACTATTCTTATTTGCCCGCAGTAAATTCGGTCTTATAGAACCGACAATTAACTGTGTTGTTTGCATCTTCATAGATGTTTCAGTCAGTCTTTTTTTAGTGGAAGTAATTTACCTGAATTTCATGTTTTTTTAGGGTTCATCGATGTTGCATATGCTTAGGAGCATGACAATTGAAATACAATCACTTTTGTAGGGCAGTTAAACTGACCATAGCGTCATTGACGTAAGGCACAATCGAGTCGTCATAAGTGAAAGTTCAACTAAATTCGCTTGTAAGGAACATCCCGATTTTCTGATTAACTTGAGTGGAAAAACCGTGACTAGTAAATTTCAATCAATGACCGTAAAATTATGAAAATGCAAAAGTTGTGATTAGCTATTTGCTTTGTTCAAGTCACAATAAGTGAAATCCCCGAATAATAAATAGTTCAGTTACTGATAAGTAGTTTGGCAGATTTGATAATTTAGAAGAGATCCATTTGCAAAAAATCTGGACTTCGGCTGGATTCGAACCAGCGACAGAAACACCATGCCGAAACGCTCTACCAGCTGAGCTACGAAGTGACGGCGTAGCTCAGCTGGTAGAGCGCTTGCCGCGTTTGGGCATGGTGTTTCTGTCGCCGGTTCGAATCCAGCCGAAATCCAGATTTTTTGCAAATGGATCTCTTCTAAATAAATAGTTCATTAAACTTTTTCGCTGACCTAAGTCACATACCCAACACACATCAGGGGATGTAGCTAGATTACTAGAAGTATGCAGGGAGACTTCCGTGCTAGTGACGACTATTTCACTGAACTCTCACTGTACAGGAATGATGCATCACAGTCACATTCAACAAAACAAAGTATGTAACATCAACGCACTGGAAGTGTAGATTCTAAACCATCAGTTGGGTAGTTGTGAACAGTGATGGTGGGTTAGAAACCGTAAATCCTCATGCATATGTATGCTGTTGGTAGGCCGTTGTTAGATTCTAGTGCTTTTCTGAACAAAATTAGACAAACGTAGACACTAAATATGGATGATACTCAACTGAGCGCAATCGTTACCGTAACACACCCAGAAAGTTTTGGGTCCCACTGTGAGCACATTCTTTTCTATGCTGTCAGGACTCTTTACCATTAGCGGCCAAACTGGATACGTAACTTTCGTTTTCAGTGTCTCGTTTACATTGAGAAGCTCCTGTCAAGATTGCGGATACGCCCAAGCCGAATTTCTTTACACATGTAGGTGGGTTCATATCGACTTTTGAGCAGTTGGATTATTGCAAAACACTCACATTCAGTTGCTTTTTAATAATGACAACAAATTTCAATACCGTTTATTTGTACCGAAATTGTTGAATATTTTGTGAAAAACATAGCTCCAACTAAGACTGGTTTGTACCACAGAAATGGCTATCTACATTTCAAATCAACACCGATCCTTTCAATGGTATTTTGAAAATTTTGCAGAATTATAAAAATGACATAGAAATATGTCAAACAACTAATTAGTGCGTTGCTATAAATTTCTCTATATATGACATCAATGGCATTACGTCAACTAAATAGCTTAACGCGAGCCATCCAACCAGTATTAACAGATAAACAGAATACTTCATGATTTGTTCAGCACAGATAATTAAAAAAACTGTTTCAAGTTGGAAAACTCGAAAGAGTACTACAGCAGCATCCGATCAAAACTGTTAGGTGGTAACGGCATATGCTTTGGCAACTTCGAAGGAATATCCATGTCAAACGTAGATTATAGTAAGGTGCAATGTGTTCCGTATTACCAAGAATATTTGTCTAGTTGCGTGATAAATGTGGTAACCTTTTCTTTAACTGTCTTGATGAATTGTACTTTGTTTACATTTGGGATTTCGAACCATTCGGCTAATAATTAATTACTCTTGAAAAATGAATATTTTCTTGACATTTGTTTACATCTTCCGTCAGAAAGAAATGCCACAGAACAATGTAGACCGCACTAGTCGCAATTGCCAGCGAATACCGACAAGTGATTGTTTTATCCGTCAAACAGTTTGAAGATCAAAACTAAGATT
Source organism: Paragonimus skrjabini miyazakii (assembly GCA_014338405.1). NCBI lineage: Eukaryota > Metazoa > Platyhelminthes > Trematoda > Plagiorchiida > Troglotrematidae > Paragonimus > Paragonimus skrjabini miyazakii. The sequence continues at coordinate 131,048 of JTDE01020893.1, read as the reverse complement.
GTTAATAAACTTGAAGATAAATTTACATCATACTTTTGTTACCAGGCCCCGGTTGCTTTTATAATCTATTAGGGTTTTCTGCATCATTCAGAAAGTTTCCATTCGTTTTCTATCAAGTCTGTAGATAAAACGGACTTTCTGCTTACTCGCGGAAGTTTACCGTGAAGATCTTGTGTAAATGATGATTGTTTTGCGTCAAGTTCCCTCATTTCGGCCGACTAATGTTCACAATGATAAGTCTGAGGTTTTTACACACAAAATAATCAATGGTGTACAACTCATCGACATTTGTCAACAACTACATCTTTTTGTTCAACTTTTCAAGTATATTTTGGTTGGAGATAATTGGTTGTCCTCTCACCGGTTTTGTTTAAATCTCATGTGTAACAGCAATTGTCGTTTGTGAATAGTATACAAACGTAAGCTTACTTTAAGAAAATTCAAACTGATTTCGAAATAAAATTGAGCATTTTATACAGCAAACTTATTAGTGCCACATGGTAAAAAAGAAATGATTCCAAATTTAAACCTAGAATCGGAACAAAGAAAATAAAATCGACGAGCACCCGAATTGTGTTCATTATCTGGCGCAGAAGACAAAATATATTTACGTCGCTCATCAGTAATTTTGAAAAAAATCATTCTTACTTCACTCAAGAGTTTCCGCAGTTCAACTTCTTGACAAACACATTTAGAAGATAGGCTTTATGCTACAATACCTCAAAGGAAATCTGTAGATGATAACGGTAACTGACTGTACTAAAATCGTGATTTTGAAAAACACGTAAAGCACTCGTTAGAATGCCCCCAAGGCTCATGTATTTCAAGAGGTATGGCTCACCAGTATGACTTCTCTGTTTTCTGTTTTCCACTTTCATCTCCGATGATCAGTTGTGAATGTAATTTTAAAAAGCTTTTCAGCAACAGCTCTGTAGATGTGGTTGACATGATAAAGATAGTTTCTCATCTACGTCTCCTTTCATACTGTGAAACCCAAATACAGTGTAAATGGGTTTTATCTGTACAGTAGGGGTATGCACATTTTGATTAGAAAAAGATTCATCATTTGGAACATGTAATTTGTTATAAGAACTGTTCCATTAGCAACCGGTATGCCTGTCACATACGGTTTGTGAAATATCTACGTTTCAATTACCAGTTTCAATCCTAATAAATTTTCTCTACGCATTGTTTGAAGCTTTTCAATAATCGACTGTTATTACCACTTCATTTTGGCCACAAGGACTCACCTCTCCCTAACAACGGTGGTGTTCTCCCAGGTCCAGCAATACCTTAGTATTTCCACTCCCAAATCTTACCAAGTTAAGGAACATTTTGAAATATTCATTTCCAAGTGTGCTCGGGCCCCGCTTTTAGGTTCTGCAACTCGAAATAACCAAAAGGCGACCATTTCTGGTATGTCAGCCAATCCTTGTTCGCTATTTATTGGAAAACTGAAAGTTTTTTTCAATATTCTGGTAAAATTCTACCTACCAGAACATACTAAGCAATTAGAAACATACTTGTTATCTTTTTGTTCACACAAATATTCGCCTTAGGCTAATGTGCTGTACGGCCAAATATTCTTACATTATTCTTTCGATTTAGTGGACAGTAGTCAGTCCACAACTGTGTGCACTTGTCTTAAAGACGCCTCAAATTATTTGTCTGGTTCCATTTTTCATACGCCTTAGTTTAAAATGATCGAATAACCGTCCCCGTTTTAGTTTATATGTCACCTACACGTATATTTGGTTTGTTTGGCTTGAAAAATTAAGCTCCTTCACAGTAAGCTCACTTAGAGATTTGTGTATCACAGCTTTTAACGTTGTCTAACGTTGAATTTTTGCACCTTAAGTTGGACGCGTCCGCCTTTGACACTGTCCTGATTGTGGTGTTGTCAGCTACGAACATTTATTGGCAGTATCTAAACTATCACTTTATCAATCGGAGAAACGCAACAGGAAACCTGATACTTTCAAATATAAATACACCGGCAAGGTTTCCTGATAACTTATGTGGTAATGGTCTGAACAAATAATTAACGTACACAGTTTAAGTAAACTGCCATATAACTGTGGGTATTTTCCAATTGTTTATTTTGTTTAACCTGCAGGTTTTTACATTCAATCATATAGAAGTATGATATTATTATCTCCGTTATATACTCTTATTGGGCAACGAAGTTTCAAGCCATCTCTTGTATCCCCGAAATATTAGCATAGTATGTTTGAATATATTGTTGAAATAAACAAACGTAACAGTTGTGTGACCTAAAAGTAATGTCTACGTTTATGTGTACGTGCTTTTAAAATGTCGTGTAAACTATCAAGATGACCAAGTTGTGGTTGTTTAATCGGCGGCTGGATATATGTAGCATGTACATTTAACCTTTTTGGAATACGCCCTCAAGCATACTTTATTTTCAGCCAACAATTTTTTGATCCGGACAGAATGGGATATTAAATTTTATTCGGTCAGCTAAGTCACAAAATTGGAGTGGCTTATGTCCGATATGTCAGTAGTCATGAATATAAGTGTAGACTACAATAAGATGGGATTTCATGGTGGCTCCTATAACAAACCATTCTAAAAACTTAGTGAATATACTAGAAGTCCGCCTGCTACAAAAATGTATATGAGCTACTTTCTGTACGACCAACTAATCTTACTAGTTAGCTGAAATTCGTTTGAAGTAATTTTTGTGAATAGGCATTTCGTTCACTTTTTCAAAGGGCTTCCAAATTTCATGTTTCGCTTGGTCTCCATATTATCGAATTTTGCGTGAGAAACGTTAGTTCGTTGCAGTAAATCTAGGCAATATAGACACTCTTTCGTAACCCATTCTTACTTTATCCAACGTGGAGAAAAATTACTATCTTCAGGAAATAACAATGAACACTTAAATAATGGGCATTGTGGAATATTGTTATGTCTATAAGTAAAAACGTTTTTGTCCATCACTCATGGTTCTGACTGCTGAAGGAAATGAGGTTATTCTCATTTAATATATCATATACCAGCTTTACATTTTACTGGTGAACACTGATTACACAGAACCTTGATTAAATATGACTCCAAATCACAAACATTCACCTGAATGATTTTTTGTTAATTACTGGATGTTGTTCAATCGCTTCTAGATCATTTCCTGATTACTAGGCGCAACTTTTACCCTCAGCAGCTTCTTCTGCCACTGTGTTTGGGCAAAATTGTCGGGATAATTGAAGCCTATCTTTATATGCTGGGTTCCAGTATGTGGCTGGTTTTCAAGTGTATTAAGTTCAAAACGTGTATCACATGCATCGCGAACTATTTCGTTTTTCCCGAGCATTATATGATCAAAACCCATGTAGATCTGAAATGATAACGTCAATTATCGTTTTGCGTGTTGAAGAGCTACTTGAAACTGAACGTCTGTTTGACCTAGGACTGCTTTGTTTCGTTCGCTTTCTGTTTACAGTGGGTTGAAACCAATTTCAATATAAAAAATCGCCTAGAGCTAAAGATCTGCTGGAAGAAACAACGACCGTCCGGCAATTAACCATGTCGTAGAATCCAACAAAATGTTTTTAAGTTGAACATCACCCACAATTGATCGCAGCTGTTGCATTCCCATAGACTTTCCAATCGGCCCCTTTCGAAAAGAAGCACTAGACTCGAGTTTCGCTCTCACTAGAGCTCGTCAGTAGTGCATATCATCAGTAATCTAAAATATCGCCTAGCGGGTTTAATGATATCGAAGATCTCGACCTGTCTAAGAAGTCCTAATCGCGGGGTTATCGATTGGAGTTAACATACAGTAACTGTGTCTCCATTTCAAGACAATCGGGCAACCTGATCATTACTCACAAGTGAGAGTGGTTGAGCGTTCACATGTGATAATTCGGTCGTGCCTAACGTGGGGTCAATGGCACAGTGGTAAACACGGTTGCCTCATGAACAGCATGTCCGTGGTTCAAGTCCCGGCAGTCGCGATGATATGCACTACTGACGAGCTCTAATGAGAGCAAAACTCGAGTCTAGTGCTTCTTTTCGAAAGGGGCCGACTGGATAGTCTATGGGAATGCGACAGCTGCGATCAATTGTGGGTGATGTTCAACTTGAAATTAATCAACTCTCCGACTAATCATTAGTCATCCAAAATGTTTTTAGGTCAACATAGTGGAAAAAATAAGTTTGTATGATCAAGTGTCTCGTGTAATAAAATGGGAACATACATTCAATTTCTGGGTGTCTAGGATATATGGCTGAACATACTACACACCGATTCGCCTGTATGCAGGAACTGACCAGTATGCGAGTGTGCAGCCAAAGCTGATCACGTGTTCATCACAACCTACATTCTGTCCGTTTGAATTGAGTCGGTAGGTAAAATATATAACGTAATCTTTACCTACTCCTATCAAAACAAACATAGTTGGTTGGGAGAAAAGTAGGCTAAGGAATATCGTGACAATGCAAACCGATTAAAAAGAACTTTAATCGAACATCTTTATTTGTTCATGTTCCCTGAAAAACGCCCGCATGAAACATAGAAAGGCCGGGAATTGAGTGACATTGCTGTCAGGTTTGGTGACCACATTCAAAATGGTATCTAAACTATTTCATTGAATATCCGAATTACGTCTTCATATTTTGAGTGGGAACTGGTGTACCTCAGTTTTCTTATAAATCTGTCTATAATATCATCTGAGAGCCTTAATTTGTCTGCCTTTCTGTCTTTGTCCAAAGTCTATTATCGTAGGCGCTATTTCATGAATACTCAACTCCTTACAGCGGTGGTTATATTGCAGAAAATTGCAGTACCGCATAGAAAGTTCAGTAGTTAGATCCACTCAATGCGAAACATAGAAGAACGAAGTCAGCTTTTCATTCTCCATGAGAACCTATGAAGTATTCTATATCTAACTACGAAATATTTGGATATAGAACACAAAGCCGGTTATCTAATTTTCAAGGCGGATTTTGACAACAATTTGCAGGTAACAATAAACCCTAGCACTCCAATCACGAAGCAAGGCCGGATATAAAAACAGAACGAGCTATCGACTGATATGAACCGGAGTAGTTTGCCATTAAAACTGGTTCTTTCTCAATGAAATGTTTCTAATCGACCTCACAGGGGAATTTTTAATTTGTGCTGGGAGTAACCACAACCTAAGAAGTGCTGAATTTCTGCGTACACTAACATGGTGCACCTCTTTGTAGCAGTTACTAGATATTTTTACTCAGGTTTCATAAACAAAACTTAGTTAATGATTTCTGAATAAAAACATTGCTAACGACGTTAGCGTGGAACTGCTTAACCGGTTCATTATTGTGGAAGTACGCACAATACTTTGGTGTAAATTAAGCGTGAAATTGAATTACATCACACTTGATGATGGTAACAATAGTTTTGTCTTCCTTAATAAACGTACAACAAATTTCAATGTGGTTTCCGAAGCAGTATATATTTAGCAATTGTTTTTAGGTTAGTTTACTGTAAAATCGGCAGTTCGCTGTGTTTCTCTGTGTTCTTGTTTACCTCAATGTGACAAGCGGCAAATTAACTTTCAATCTATTACAACATTAGTCTTATGGGAATTATTCAACATACTTGTGAATAGTTTGGAAGATTCATCCACTACATAAAACCTAAGAGTGAACCATTCAAGATTAGGCTGCATTTGAAATATTCTCATCAACAGTCTTTCTATCGGTTTATGTGCCATGAATAACAAGTCCGGTGACCTTTGTGTTCACTGGTCTACAATATACCGCACGATTTAGAGGCGTTCAGTCAATCTTTAAACCTAATGCAAACTTTGTCATGGGTATTTTCATACGAAGATAAGCAGAAGAAAGATTTATATCCTGATATTCGGTTGTATGTATGGATTTCATTTTTCATGAAGCGTACAAAAGTGTATCCTTATAGAAATCGTCTACAAAACGACGCTTTGAAGAACAGTCAAGTTCAATAATTATTTAAAACGACTTTATAACTATTGCAACACAAAAAGACTGTTGTTCATATAAACCGAAAGGGTTTTGGCTATTCGTAACATGTAATACATTTTGTTCATGAATGTTTTAAATTTCAATGAAATCTCACATCGTAGACTCGAGATAAATAAATCACGTTGTTCTATCTTAAAGGGTTTTTTTCTATGATGTACTGTCCAATCAATAAGCATGCCCTGCCTTTAAAAAGAGTGCTTATAAAAACAGTTATAAGTCAGCTGTTTTTGCAAGCAGGGCATGTCACGCTATAAAGCCCAGCGTGCCATGGTTGTGTTTATAGTATCAGTTTAATGTTTCTCTCTAGATAAGTTTTTTCATCACATAACTGCTTAATTAAGTATACATTCAGTCATAATGTTTACATGACGTCTACCTATTGGCTCCAGCCGTTTTATTTATAATGGAAACGTCTTTTCGTAAGTGGTTAAATTGTAACTGTTGGACATTGCGTTGATCAGACATTCACTGATCGGTTTATAAAGGCTTTTGCATGTGCATTTTTAGCCTTCACTTAAAGTTTATTTCATCTCGTGAATGCTTGCCAACCGTAGTATATGCAACGTGGAGGAGAAGAGTTTTCACGCGTTTCAAAGGGAGCAACTGTTTGTATTTTTATAATACCCACTTCTATTTTAGGCTTTATCTGATCAAAGCATTGTTTCTAGCTTCCATTTCCAGTAACCTAACAGAGAATATTTTGATTAATTCCAATGGCTTTGTAATCGGCTTGCAATACGCAAGACGATAATACCGTTTCAATAAAATAACAAGTTTATGTATTAATCGAGCAAGTGATGGCAAATTTTTTACAGTTTTACTGAAGGAAGTGGTTAGCACAGCAAACAAGTACACAGTAGTAAACCAAAATCAAATAGTCGGTTGATTTCTTCACGTACCGCTCTGCGAAGAACTTTTCAGAACTGTAGTAGATTCAACTACTGAGCGTTAAAGTTAATGAACAACCCTTGGATTAAAGTTTCAAGGAAACGTTGGTTTTCATCCGATTGAAAAAACTGAATTACGCCATGTGGCCTGAGGCAACTCATTACCCAGCCCGAGACAGACAATTAGCAAAAGGGTGCTCAGCACAAAGCCACATCAATTTGAGTAGCCTGTTCAGTTGGTGGAGAAACTTGGCAAGTGATAATTGAGGAACTGCTTGATTTACTTAGAGAAAGGATAGTTTTTCGCGAAAAATTTACCAACATTTTGTTTGATTCAAAAAATATCGACTACATTAAAGTATACTTATGAAGTGAAATAAATCCAGCAACTTTTTAAGGTTTGCATGTTTGTTTTACACAACATTCGTGTAGTTCGCATGGAAGTGTTACTAATTGGTAGTTTTGCAGAGAATATTTCATCGAATACCGGAAGAGATTACATAAATGAAACAGATTTTGTTCTCCAAATTTTCCGATCCATCGCGAAATTAAAATAATAAATGAAACATGTGTTTGCGCTAAACCCATGCTTAAGTTCTTCTAAATATTCATCATATTCAGATATCATTTTTAACAAGACATTTCCCATTTAATAAAAATTTTAAATTTTCGGGAAGCAGTTTTCAATGCTCATTAAAATACAGCATTCATGAATGTTTGCTTTTAAAAATGAAGGCTCTCAATGACAAGGTCTTATTTGCGCACTTCTTGGTTTTCGTTTAAGTGAAGATATCTGTAGCGCACATCGAAGGTTATGGGTTTGCTTCTGTAACAAAGTGTAGTTTTGTTCCATAATTTTGAACAAGCAAACAACCAGTAGAAAATTCTAGAAGTTTACATCATTGTCATCTCGAAAAGTTATCGATTTAACTGCTCAACGCCTACGGTGAATACTGGCTCTCTTTAGTTCGTGTACAAGAATATATTGGTCACCACCTTGCAGTAAAGTAATAAATATTTATACAATAACAACTGCGCCTTGTTTTGGAATTGTCTGTTAACTCTCTTCACACGGTACAAATATATCACTGACCAATGTGGCACAAGTATGGCACCAATAATCAACATTGTCAGTTGTACAGCAATACGCATACAAAAATATATATCAGACTTTCAACCTCGAATTTTGATAGACGTTCCTGGAAAACGATGCTGTCTTTGATGAAACTTTTTGTGTTGCCGGGAGTATACCGGCAAATCTACCACTGTATTTACTGAGGCAGTTCGTGGTGTAAACGCCTAGTTTGTGAAACCAAACCACAGTCGAGTTTATTTCCCATGACACAATATAACCACGTTCTTGCCAGCCGTGGGGAGCAGCAGGCTTTCTTGGCCTATTAGAAAAAGATCATTCATATGGAGATTTATGTGGACCATCCAGTTCATCAAGGTCTCGTGGTGACTAGTTTTGCAAGTGTTTGCTAATCACTGACCAAGTGGTTTTGTGAACCTTCACTGGTTATTATAATCAGTTAAAATGAAAACACCGCCTAATCGCGTGGAAATTTACATCCGTATATTCTTAAGCTTGAGGAGAATTCCACTGACCATTTATATGTTTGCTCTGTAACCCCATCTGATGCATTCGTGCAACGGTACCTTTTCAGTAACAGAAGATTGGCCATATATTGTATGTGCGGCACAAAATACATTGCAAATAATTCGGCAGTCATGTTTACTTTGATTTTTTACAACCTCGATTCTCAAGGGATTCAGAATGTTTGTTGATATTTCTTTGAAAATTGTTTTACCATTCACTTTGGTAGTATCATATGCAAACTTTTCAATTGTTATCGTTGTAACGTTTACGTTTGAATGATTTTATTCATTCAGGGATTTGTGTAACACGGTTTAAGGATGCTTTTTACAATGTTTTCAGTATGATAATCATATGTTATGTTTATACCTCTAATTTAAAAATGAACGAGACACAGTTGTTAAAAATATCTACGGCAAACATTTCTGACCCAACATCACTTACTGCAGACGAACTCCATTGCAGGTTTAATATGGCAATTAATCACACTCAGACATGGTCTTGACAAACTGGAGAAAAAATTTTGGAATAGCATTTTTATTCATGAAATCTTTTTAAACAGTCGCACTGACTGACACTGAGGCCTTTTTGCTTGGTGTGGGTAACACAAAGATATGAAAAACACGTCTCCCGTCTTTAAACTACAGCACTTTAAACATAAATGAAACTTGGCGTTTTTCCAAAAAGGGAAGTCAAAAACTTTTGGTACAAGATTAATGTAATGATAAATTTGTCTGCACCAAAGCAAGTGCTGACAACAGACGGCTAAAGTTACCAAGTGAAATTCACACGCAATAATAACTTATAGGGGAAGATTAACCTTTTATTGGTGCAATTCCCACTGTTTGCTATATAACGAGCCAGCTGGTAGCGATTCGTTTTGAACGCGCAGGATGGTGCCGGGTTGTCTAGTGACCATTTATTTGACATGTCAAAGATACGGGTTGACGATTGCACGACAGCTCGCACCCGTTTGGTCCTGCTTAAGGGCTTGCAACAACCTATGCTGGAATGACTCAGATGCATTAGCTTGCGCGATTAGTTCTTTCTGTCAAGCGTGCTATGAATTCCGCAATTTACTGTCTGCTGCATTTTTCTGGGCTTCTTCAAAATTCGCAACATCACCGGTGTTTATTTTATAGTGTTGATCTTTTTTCATATGATCACCAGCAACCAGACTAAGTCAGCAACTACTAATCCAGAATTTAGCGCTTCTGTACAACAAAACAGAAACCTGAAGCTTAGACAAGGAATTTTTCAGATCTTTCTTTTTTTGGCACACGGGATGATTTTTCTAAGTTCGTCTGCCAAGAAAGCTTTAGTTGTATTTTTTATATCACTGGCTGATCGATTCTCATGGCAATTCTTCAAAACCGCATACCTTTCACTCAACATTCATTAGTAAAATTGAAGGTTTCTAACAAAAGTAAATCTTATAACTATCTGTTTCCAGGCGTGCTCCAGTTTTCCTGCGTGGGTTGTCGTTATTTTGGGCGCGCCTAGTGAGTTTGGGTGGCAGTCAGACGCAGCGCACCTCAATGCAGCCCACCGTTGGTCAACCTGCAGGCCTGTCTCTCGTTTCCCCCTCCGCATTCTTGTGTATATGGACAGCGCGCGAATCATTGGACTAGTTCTGAGCTGAGTACTCCAGCGTATTTCCTTTCCGCCAAGCCGGCTGCTATATAACTAAAGCCCAGTTTCGTAATCGTGCATAACTTGTTCCACAAAAATCTATGTTTATTCGATAATACAAGCTCTGTGTAAGATAAGAGGTAGTCTGAAATGCGTATTCTAACAACTTGTCTTCGTCATTAAAATATGGATGCAAGGATTGGAATATAAATAAAATAGTGACAGTCAGAAACTAACAATGGATCACGTCCTAACAATGAACCAAACCGAGTTGGCTAAAACAGACAAAGTTTCGGGACAGGACTTTGGTGAAGTGGAAGTAAAAATCAGTCAGTTTATGGTACTCATGTGTAAGTACATATGTGTTATTTGTGGTATGTCATTGCTTAGTAGAAAGTGTTTTAAATTTCGTTATTGCTTGAATACATCCGATAAAATGTCGGCCCAATTATCACGCGAAGCAGGCATAGTTCCATTTGGAAAAGTCTGCGAGAAATGCGCTGGAATAAAAATGAAATGTTCTTGACTGTTTTAAGTCTTTAAGAAAAATCCAAATTATCCACATTTTGAATGTTCCCGAAAACGGTATCAGTGGAAATAGTTTGTTTAACTCAGCTCAAGTTTAGTGTTTCACAAAATAATCCATCAGTAGATTTTGTGTTTACCTCTCGTTGATTAGATAGATTGTAATGTTTATTACCCAAGTTAGAACTTTATTTCCGGAACCTCATTTGTTTTGTTCAACACGACATGACTTTTGGCCAAGCTATTCATTACAATGACAAAATGTTGAACAACCAGTAAAAGAAGCGACTGAATAAACTGTTTCCAGATTAAACGGTTCTTTTCCATGCAATATACTGCATAGCAAACAAACGATTGTAGCAAGCACGGCTACCAAAATCTCAAGGTGACGTTTATATGAAAGAATGCTTTGAATTCGTTCTGTTAGCAGTGGTTAACAATTTATCTTATAGGCTTTTATGGAAATAAGCTAAAACTGTCGAAGTATCACAAGTTAAACGCAAACGAAAGTTGCTGAGGTTGGAACTGCCTCGATAACGACTGTAAAAAGCTTCTGCCTACGACTATGTAATTTTCATAAGAATACTCAACCATAATTAACTGATGCGAAGTGCCAAAGGTCCATATCTACTTTTATTTGCCTCAATGTTAAAGGAAGATCAGAAACAAAATTGAACTCGTTTGAAAAACATCATGTCAGTCAGTATCATTATTTTGTTATCTATTTTAAAAGTTCTGTTGCTTTATGAATATTGGCCGGTTTCTTGGCACAACCGATAACAAAGAATCGCCTAATTCGCAGAATATTTTATCGTCAAGTGTACTCCACATTTCCATGAATTGACTTTGCAAAGGTTTGGACTTTCATTCCATTTTGTTAGAAGTGTTTAAAAAATTCCGCCGCATAACCTTCACATAAATTATGTGGTAGAGTTAATTTAGCTTTGCTAACATTTGCAAGAAAGTGTCCATTAAAATAACCTAACTATAATTATTGTCCAGCGGTTAACACTATGTCTATCTCAAAAATAATGAAAAGAAATTTTCGGAACTGTTTTCATTACGGTAGGTTTTTTGGACTGCGAGACGCTTATACTTTTGAAATATTGGCTCTGACGAAATATCTTCACATTGTCAACCTTTTGTTTGCTTGAAAGAAAAGTATTTTAACAAAGTATATCTATCGCACTGACTTTTCCATATTATACTTTGTTACGTCTGGTCTAGAATTGTTGACAAAAAAATAATAATTTGTTATGCATAAAAATTTGAAACAAACACCGGCCTTAGATATCAATTTTACTTGGACAGTTCACAAATTATCGTACAAGTACGTATTAACCGGAAGAAAAATGAACTATTTCGGAAATCGTTATAGTTTTGAAAGAAGAATTAGAGTAGACAAGCATATACGTGGAGCAGATGCGTGGAGACGAAGCAAAAGGTAACACAAACTACAGAGTTGTAGTGCGTGACTAAAACAATATTGTGGAATTTGATACTTTGCATTTAAATTTGAAATAAAAGAACTAATTGACAAAATTTCGAGTTTTTATTTGGTATGCTGAACTTCTCTCTCTATAAGGCTTGTTTCAAATTGCATAACGCATTTTTCATCGCAGGTTTAGAAAAAGAAATATATAACGTTAAATTTGAGAATATAGGTTCAATTTGGTATGGAATTAACAAATATTTTTATCTTCTACCAGTTGAAACATGCACATAACCTGTGTTGGCAAATACAATCAATTATCCCCCGGTTGAAGGTTGTTCATATTTGTTAAAGAAAACGGTAAGAGCATCTAGTCCGATTTTTTGAATCTCTTGTTCCATTCCATCAATATTTGTGATACAACTGTATGTGGCTGATCACCATGTATTTGTATCTAGTATATTAAGTGCTTCGCTTAAAGTAAATTAAACACAAACGTCACAGTCCTAGTTCTACAATCCTCCTCAAAGTATCAGATACATCATACTTATCAAGGAAAATATTAGGTTGAGTTCAAAAGCGCATTGCCAGCTCACAAAAAATTAACTCAGTTTGCCGGAACAATAATGGCGTGCAGTATGGATAGGTTTTCAAAATCACATTTATAGGTAAAAACACAGTGTTTGCGCAGGAGACGTTGGGTATGCAATAAAGATTACTTCTATGTTCCCTGTTGCTTCTTTCAAGACTACAATCATATGGATGGTTTTACACTAATTTAACCCAATCATATGAATACCGCCGAAGGAACATTTATGCCCAAATATATTATACCGCGGTTATTTGTTCTATTATTTAGGCAATATTCAGGTTCAACATAACAATATATAAGGCCAAGACCTATCTCGGTTACAAGTTCATTCACTGACTTAGATTCAGTAGCGGTGCACTATCTGGTATAGGATGAAATAAGGATGGTTTGGTGCATTAAGCTAGCAGTATGCCCGTATACTGCCGTTAAGTTTACCGCAGTTCTTTTACTATCATGCAAACAGATTAGTCCATTATGTCAAGTAAAAGAAACACTCTTTTTTCTGTAAATTAACATTTTGAAGGGCAAACATAAAGGCGGTGGCCAGTAGCAGTAAGAGTTATATAAATAGTAACAAGAACCATTTGTGAAATAAGCTGCTCAAAATCTGTTATGACGCAAAAACAAAGTAAATGGAACCATACAGTTTCTTACCCTTCTAACTGGTTACCCTGTATAAAAATATCTTCAGTCAATGCAAAGTAGATTGAAGATATAATCTGTATCACATAAAATCACAAAATTTATTCAATGTCTACCAATCTGGTCTGGTTACCAAGACAGCCAGAAAGTAGTTTAGAAGATTAGACCGAGTCAGACTGAACCGTTTCAATCATCGGCCCATGAAAGTTTTAAGTGGGGTTTATCTAAACCATCATTATAAAAACCACAACCTTTTAAAGTCGTTTTGGGGAACAAATTATCGACAAACAAATCAATTGATTTTGCTTCATCGTCCTAAAATGTATTCTGTTACCTCCTGAAGTAAAAGAAAGAGTACAAATTAATAAACGCCAGTCAGTTTTATGGGGAAAAAAGTCGATACTTTATTGACAGAATTCACAGTGCACTTTTTGGTGAACTGTATACATAGGTCTAATGTACCATCACAAACCGATGAATGCCCTTCATATTCAAAACAAATATTGCCTATTGTTAAACTTAAGATGTTCGCGCTTCTAACAAAAATGTGTGGACAGTTATAATCGGTTCAATCGGTTGCTACAAATACATGTCAGTTATTTTATCTAGTTCATCCAAACCACCAAACAAAGATAAAAATTATCAAAACTTGGAGCATATTTGCACTAAAGTCAAAATCCGTGTATTGTGAATACCAGTGATGAATGACAAAATGTATACAATTATCAACACTTACGGAAATTCATTATGGATTTCGACAGTCCCGATTGGTCAATAGCTATTGTTTATAAAGAAACAAAAACTTTGTTTTGATAAACTGGTTCCTTCTGATAACGAATGTGTTCAGAATAATGTCAGAAATATTGATCTGCAAGAAACAGCATTCACAATTTTTGCCTTGGAGTTTATTAAATGCACACTATAATATACATAGTCTAGGAATAATCAATGGATAACAGAGAAACAGTTGACTCATAAAAATTGCATTGTAATTTTCAGCATTAATTTGTCCCTGGTAAACACAAGCTGATTCCAATTACCTGAAACCTGTACGTTAACTTAACACAATTAGACCATCAAGCTCGTCGGGTTTTTGTTAAGCCAGCAGATATTAGCAAAAACTGGATCTAACCTGAGGCACATTTAAGTTAAATGGGTGAAGTATACCCGTCATGAGCAAGCGCAGGTAAGTAAAAACACACCGGCGATTCATATTTGTTTCCAGCCGGTCATTCAACAGAAACGATGCAAAAAACCTTCAAATAACACGCTTGACAAAGGCAGCTGCTCATGTTTCCAACCCAGTCCAACCAGCTATAATTTAACTTAAATTTGGATATAGATTCCATCATTTGGGACATGCGTCTTTTAACATGCTGAGCCACATCGTATTCAGGAAATTTCCAGCAGATACTTAAGTTACTGCATCATAAAAACGCACTACAACACCATTGGTCAAGCCACACTGTTTAGTGTAGAAAGAGACCAAGTATGAAGTTAACAGCTTGATGTGCAAAAATACTGAATCAGTAATAGACCGCAAACTGGTAATGATATTAGTTAACTGCCGTTCGCTAGTTGATTAACCCTGAATCAGTTTAAATGGTATTTAGTAGTGTTTGTGTGAAAACTTACACTGACTGTATTTTGCATTAAAAAGGTCGAAGTAACCAGAAAACCGGTGCGTACAGTATGACCTCTATTTTAACATAACCTATTGCTCGTGACAAACGTCTGGCAGAAACGCAAGTGCGTTAGACAGATGTTTAAACCAATTTTGTGACTGAAAACGTCACTTGGCCTGGGGGAATTGTCTATTGCATGAAATCTCTTACAAGTCATATAAAAACATATAACAACTAACGTGTTCACTCATTTGCATGACTGACTTGTATGCGTACCTGCTGGTCAACAGTGTATGGTTCCAATATTCGCTTTGACTTCCTCGTCTTTCTGGCTCGCCGACCTGTCGTTTAGTCCCCAAGAATACGCACCACACTAATCAGAAACAAAATTATATGGTATGCAATATTAGAACATTCAATTCAATCCGTTGGCATTATACTTCCCATCGGTTTCCTTGATCCGAAACTAACCTTTGATGAAATACGTGTTATCTAAGCGGCGGTTGAACGAATTCAAAGTATGCGAGTCCTAGTAAAACATCCTGACTTCTTTATCTAGTTGAACTGCAGACAATATGTGTTTCAAACAGCTATGAATCTAGCAGCTGGAAATGATAAGAGAAGAAATGATTGCACATCACCCTTTATATGATGAACTATCTGATCTGATACATAAGAACATACTTTGAAGTTGCTTTTTATGTATGAAAACAAACTCTCTGGAAAGAGTTGTCTGACAAGCATTTGATCAGATTTTCAGCTGAACAGTAAGGGTTGAAGTGATATTTGAATTAGTTTCTGTGATTTTTCTGAGCACAGGCTATAGTGAACGTCTTTGCAACTTGCGTGTTCTAACCAGCAACTTTTGTGCACGGTTACATCAACCGAATAGTAGTAAAACGTCGTCAAATTGAGTATGAAATGTTCCTTCTGCTTGTCACAAAACCTCTCATGCAAGGCAAACTGCTAAAATGAAGCAATATTGGAGGGAATAATCGGCCATCCTCTATATAATCCAAAATCTTGTCAACTTAAAAAGAGTGGAGTATGTGGAAAAGGGTTCCAAGGGATTTGCGTGTTTTTGCCGGCCAACAAACCAAACCTCATGGGACCTAAAGGTTGCCTACTTGAAGCTAATCGAACAACAGTTATGTATTATTTCAGATGAATTTACTATTCGGCTGTTTCCCGAAAGGTAGTTGTGTTACTGTCAGAACCTATGTTGCTGCTTATCTCTGCCACTACCGAGAGTTGAACCCTGATTAGACATGCTGACTACTGAGCAATTGACCTAACTCTGACGAAACCATCTGCAAAGGCATAACAATAAACATTTATGAGTAGAGTTCAGGTCGTCTGTTCGGCTTCACAACAGTTTCACAACCGGTGCTATAATCATATGATGACCCCACAATTCATAATATTCAATCCGGTTGACATCAGAGATTAAGAATTACATTCTAAACATCTTGAAATGTTGATAAGTAAGTTGTCAGACTGTCAAAGGGGAATGCTGTCAACAATTTGCTCACTGAAACCACGAAGAAGGTGGTGGTCATTATGTTTGCTCATGAGACATTCCACGCACAGCTAACTCCACGATGGATGAAAAATACGTGTGTCAAATTTTCTACTCCTTAGCTCGTGACTGGAGAGAGAATTATTCACTGTTCTTAGTGTTAGAACGCTTTCCAGTCAAATGTGTCGACATAACTGAAAAACCGGAACTACATTCAAATTCTTCAACCTTCCGAAACCTGAACTAATCAGAGGTGCGTACTGATAACGAGCATTATTCAGTGCAAGCTTAAATAACCAGCAGAAACAGAGCATTCTTCATTATTGCAGTCAATCTGAAATATGACCATTAGAATTCCCAATCCCCCGAATAGACTCACCATACAGTTTAGAGCCATTAAAACGGCGCCTTTTGTTTCATGTATAAATTTCATGTTGTTTGGGTATCCATGCATAATATACCTCATATATATACGAAAATCTAACAGTGATATAACTTCCAATTGTATCGGCCGATCGCTCAGGAACGTTGTATACTAAAAATAAACCAGTTATTGAATAAAACATATCTAGTTATTGATTTAAAAGGCAATTTTATATTAGCCGCATGCTCCTGACTGTGTAGAGGACGTGCCCAAATGCATTGTTCTTTTTAATGTTTGACAAAACTTACTATCGTTACCATAAAAACATTTATGCAGCCAACACTTTGTGTTGGCACTGTCTTTTGATCGCATGAGTTAACGCTTGTAAAATAACAAACCACCCTATAACGTAAGTTACCGCTAAAAGAAATCCAAAGCACCTTTCCTTTATGCAGATGTCATCACCTCAATCGCCAAATTGGAAAGTATTTTGTAATACATTAAAAAATTAGTGTTTAAAAGAATGAATGACAAGCATAGATGACAGTATTAAGCTACTTATGGTTCTTCAACATTGTAACAAACTTACACTGAAATGTTAGTTGAAGTGGCTTAATGAATATTGTTCTAAAATTCTGTTAGGAAACATTCTTCTCATTTTATGGAAGCTGTTTCACATCAGTATTACATTTAATTTTAATGGACATAGTAGGACATAAATGGTTAGAATGAAAAACGCTGACATGTTGAGGTATGTCAAATATTTTGTCTCAACTTGTTACGACAGATATATGAAAATCATTTATTTACGTCCCCGTAAATGTCGGAAAATTCCTATAATATCAAAAGTACCGAAGTGATGGACAATTGTTTTCGATAATCCCATCTCAAGTTAATCTAATCGCATAGGTTTCATCACGACGTCATAAGACAAAACGCAAAAACAGAAGTGGCCTTCAACGAATAGAAATAAAGGTCAAAACTAGACTACGTGCACAATAATTGATTAGACCCAGGCCAGACGTCGACTGGACGTTACGTCACACGGTCAGGTTAGAATGTTTGTGTGTGGTTTGACTGGATTTGTTTGACCTGTAGCCAAGTTTAGAGTTGCGTAGTCTAATAACATTCAATTCAGCAGTCGCCAACCACTATTTGTTTTTTGCGTTTTATCTTATGACGTCTTGATGAAACCTACGTAAATGTGTTGACTTGAGAAAGAATTATCGAAAACAGTTGTTCATCACACAGTTACCAATTTACACTCCAGAAATTAGTATAGTAGCATCATGTAAATTCTTGGGTGGTTGATAAGCGTCTTGTCGTCTACAATCATTAGCACACCTATATATTTGAAACTGGGCTGTTACTCTTTGTAGCAGGCGTCAATCGATTCCTTCTCAAAGTCAAACCATTATCAAAACAACTCATTTTGTTCTAAATAAATGGACAACTTATACAGAACAGTTTGCATAACAAATTTCCTGCAAAAACTGTAGTTGGTTGAGATCGCTTTTTCTCATTAGAAAAATGAAAATGACTTTTGTGGTACTTAACTGTAGTTATTTTAACTTCTGCTTGAATTAAAAGTAACAACTGAATGGGCACCTTCTCCAAATGACCAGCTGGTTCCAAATCGTTTTACTAATGTCGGGATTTTCTATAATTTGAATTATTGGGTAATACACGATTTATTAACTCGGAACCTCTCGCTTTTCACTAAAATATACGCGGCCTGCTACCCTGTTGACATCTGTCGTACCATAGATAAAACAATACATCTGAAAAGTCTGATTTGTGAGTCAAACTCTAATAGTTGGCTGCATACGCTATCAGCTTGATTAGTTCAGCTGAACTATAAACACAAATCATCAAAGCTAGCCTCGCCATTAAAAATGATACCAAACAGTGTGTGACCATGCTTTAGAACACTCGCTGAATGAGCCAGCTTATTGTAGTCGATTTGGTCAGATTGTAAAACAGGTTATGATGTGGACACTAAGTGCTCATTTTCAGTACACGTTTCTAGCAGTGTTAAAGCAACAGTGACCGGGTAGTCAAAACAGCATTAATTATACCACATTCACGACGCGTAAGTGCAGTGACAGAGTAGCCACTCACTCAGTGTGATCTCATTTAAAGTTATAAGCGAGCCGTCCGATGTTCCACCTTGCTCTTCAAATTTATTTAAATTCGAAACCCAAAACTGTTGAACTGCCGTACCTTGAAGAAATCTCGAAAAATCATTTCGCTTAAAGATTCTATGTGGTATAACTGCGGTGAGATTAGGCAGTATGTTTAATACTTGCACATACCACAGGTAAAAAATGAAGTTCCATCCAAGGTCATGGAACGAACTAGGTATTCGCACGGTTTCTCTCAGTACCAACAATTACCTTCGGGAATCTACGGATTTAATACAGTGATTCTCACACCTCTCTAAAAAGCAGTCCCATGTTGATATCTTTGTTAACGTACTGTCTTCAAACTTACTACGCACGTTGATAGGTGGGAAAAGCAGCCTACAAGGCAATATGAACAGCTATTAACAAATAAGGTAATTTGTCATTCCTCAATTTTAGAAAAAGCCAAAATAACTTCCACCAGTTGGACCAAATAATTTTTACCATTCTCATAATTTGGTCATTTTATGTGTGAATCTAACATACACACACAATGTCAGTTTTCGACATTTACATGAAAGTTTTGGATGCAACTTATTGAACATGATTCGGTGCATTGGGCTATGTTCCTGTTACGAATTGTCACGAAAACAGCAGAATTTGCGAAGACAATGCGACTTTACAAACCGTACGAAAAACGCACTGTTTATACTGATACCCACCTAATTCCTTTGAGTGTTTTTGGGTAAATATTGCTCTTTATTACGAATCCGCAACTTATCTACAGACATTTCCTGTCGGCTCACCATCCAAGCTTACTTTCCTAGGTCGTCCAGCAGTGGCGCTTGCAAACAATCTGAAATAGCAACTGTCATTATCCTAAGGTGCCCAGTATGAGCTTTTTAAAGCTGGGTGCATACGGCTTGTAAAAATAAAACGTTTGAGCAAATGCAGCAGAAAAGTTTGAACCTCGACAGTGTAGCAACTGCTTTCCGGTTGAGTGGTTCAGCAGTTAGGTGAACGGTATCAAAGGAATAAGCCTAATTAGAGCAAAATCTTTCGCCAGATTTCACTTACAGGTTTCACGAAGTGACACCAAGATATAGATTTTTATGTGCGTGATACTGTTGGCGGGACGCTCTGTCATTCCCACAAGTAAGTTCTTCGTTAGATGAACATCATGAGTCAGCATGCCTTTGGCGGTCGGTGTACTTACCGCAATTGGGATAGCATAGGCAGAGCATTTCAGATACAAGTCACTTCCATCCTAATGCACTCTTAGGGTGCAGTTTATATCCATCAACGTCCGACATTCTACTGTGCATATAGCGTTCACCTTTGTACCTAGGCATTCATTCCTTCGAAGTATTGAAATCTTTCATCTGCAAGTACACCGCATAACGTGTCGTCTCTTTTGTGACTTGCGGTAGCATTACCAATGTCCAGCATAATCACGCGTGTAAATAGTTGTACATAAATGATGGAGCTCTTCTTAACGAATCACACGCCTATCATCGGTACACTTACTGCTGACCATCACATGCGTCCACTCATTTTTTGACGCGTTATGATATTCACTGTCAACTTTGTGTCTCTATCAAGCAGTGTGTCGGCAATATGTTTTCGAAACAACTGTTTTGAAGTAGCCCGCTTTCGGTGAACAAACAGGTGTGTGTTTTGTTGCAGTTATGGAGTTTGACTGTCATGTATTACTGACTAGCGCTATGTGGAATTGGCAGTCTAAGAGAGTGGTGCTTTCACCAAGGCTTTGCCAAATTAACTGACATTTTTAAACAACGTTATAGATGTCGGCGTGAATAATGTCACTACTCGGAATATGTAACTTTCGCGGGGCTATCTAGACAGTTTTTATGGGTTAAATGAAAGTTCTTGTTGGTGACACACAGACGATGCACTTCAGTCAATATTACGCTGGGGATTCCGAATGTTTCAGGTTGGATGATTTAAACTTTCGGAAGATTGGCCCTTAAGTTTTCAAGTTGTTAACCACGAGAAGATTCATCCAGCTACGGTAGACCATTTCTTTTGGTTTTGTCGAGATCATCCCGTCGGGAGCTGGTAATAGTATGCACAGTTGTGTCTAGCTGTATATGTATAAGGACACAAGCTTCACCAACGTATAATTCTCCGTTTCATTAAATAGTAAGCTTCAAATAACGGTTTGAAACTATCGTTCATACGTAACCTTGCAGAGTTGGTCCCAGTTGACCCTATTATTCAGCTCTACTTCATCGGCTTAATTAGAAGGCACAAAACGTCAGCTGCCTCTTCGGCGCATTAAAATATACCAGCAAATAACCAAACATTCCTGAAATATTTTAGAGCGACAGTAATAAAAATTTGAATTAGCGATTTCCCGGGAAGCAGCAAAATCTCTCTCGCTTTTGACATTCTGCCACATGCAACATTTCGTAAGCAGGTGTCCGACTCATTGTTTTGTTATGGGTGTTTGGCTTTTTTCCGGGGTTTTCAACAAACTGCTCCCCTACTTCTAGATCGGCTTGCCAGTTTGCTGAAGTTTTTTGATGCAACCCCTTGTTTCTTGGAATACCTAAGTCGCCTGTGTCTGTTTGGCTCCAACCAGGTGTGTTCACCAGGATTAGTTCAGCTTCCTTACTGATTATGCGATCAGTGGCAAAACTGCTGGATGATCAGCTGAGCTTGGTTAATCTGATATAGTGTAAAAAGTGGCCGCTTATACATATCACTCAGCGGGGTTCTGTGTTATACTTTACCGTAACACACGCTATTCAACCTGCCTGAATGAGGTTTAACTTTTATTCCCGACAACCTGGCTCATCGAACGATTGCTCTTAACATGGATAACAGCTGGCTTTGGGATATTTTCTTGGTACGCCTAACCACTGTACTTTGAATAATTGGCTAAGCCGAACAAACATAGCAAACAGTGGATGCGGCCATCCATGTTTGTATAGCCCGGTGGCTAGCATCTTCGGTATAACAAAAGTTCATTGCATCACTGGAGTGGTTCCGAAACGTGTGTCTCGTATGCTTGATGAAATTACGACCTTTTGAAGCATTTGAATAGAATCATTGGGGGTAAGATACAAAATATGGACTCAGTTCATCTGCTTTCAACAGTTGCAAATGTGATGGGGCTAAACAGACTGATGTTCATTACCAGACCTTCATCCAGTCATGCTTTACACTCTATCAGTACTGATCGCATGCAGTTGTTTCTTCAGGGTTGATAAATAAGAATCAACAATGATATATCGAAGTTGGAGAAGGTCGACAAGAGATCAGAATGTAGCATTGGATTATAAGGGCCCTCCACTAAAAGAATTAACAATTTAAAATGTCTCACAAATGCATCACTCGATCAGTTTGATATTTGCTATTTGGCCATAATTTCCGTCACCATT
Source organism: Paragonimus skrjabini miyazakii (assembly GCA_014338405.1). Taxonomy (NCBI): domain Eukaryota; kingdom Metazoa; phylum Platyhelminthes; class Trematoda; order Plagiorchiida; family Troglotrematidae; genus Paragonimus; species Paragonimus skrjabini miyazakii. The sequence continues at coordinate 108,697 of JTDE01020893.1, read as the reverse complement.
TATGTTCCGTTTCTGCAGTCGAACGCATGTTGATAGGTGAAGTACTGCAACGAATTGTAAAAAGTGTCCTACGATGAAGTTGTTTTACAGAGCAAGACTATTTCGCTACATTACAGATATCTTTCGTTATGGCGCTGATCAGTCTGTCAAAATTCTTTACTGAAACACTCCCTTGTAAGGAAGCTTATTACAGACTACAGTTACGGCATTCCAAGAGGTAGTAAACTTGTGGTAGTGTTCGTTTTATTTTCTACCAAGTGACTTGGGAAGTCATCAGGAAAAATAGAAACGTGATGGAACATCAATCATACCTGTAATCTATTGCAAGCGCATGGTTCTAATGAACTATAGAATGGGGTTATCGATTGGGGTTAACAGACATTAGTTATGTCTCCTATCGAGGCGATCAAACAACCTGATCATTACTTATAAGCGGAAGTGGTTGGGTTTTCACATAGGATAATTCGGTCGTACCCAATGTGAGGTCAATGGCGCTGTGGTAAACACGGTTGCCTCATGAACAGCATGTCCGTGGTTCAAGTCCCGGCAGTCGCGATGATATGCACTACTGACGAGCTCTAATGAGAGCAAAACTCGAGTCTAGTGCTACTTTTCGAAAGGGGCCGACTGGAGAGTCTATGTGAATGCAACAGCTGCAAAAAGTTGTGAGTGACATTCAACCTGAAATTAACCATGTCCCTTACTACTCGTCAGTAAAGTATAGAGCACTACACCAGCAAGTGAACTTGTTGCTTCCCGCAATGCTAACATTTTCCATGAACTGGTATTGTGACATCCATATTGGTCTGTGATGCAATGAACATCGGCTGGACTAAGTCGAACAGCGTTTAGTCTGTATGTTGAGGAAAAGCAAACACTTCTCTCTTAATCGCATTTTATTGTTAGTGTGGAACAGAGATAAACAAAGCTGAACGCACAGATCAGTTTTGTGACTTTTTCAAAAGTTCATCAGAAGAGACGCGTATCCTCTGCACAGTTGTGCTGTTTATCTACTGGGTGCCCTAAAATAAAGGTTTAATTCCGAAGTTTTGTGTACAGAGGGAAAATAAACCTCCAACTAGTCAACTAAGATTGATAAATATACGATGCATGTGAATTATAATCAAAAATACGATCTATCATGTTGAACATACAACTATCTTATATAAAGCATCCCAAGTCTGCCTCGGTGCATAAGTATGCAGTAAATCGATGCGTCTTCCCAAAGTCTATTGCAGATGAAAAATATAAGAAGTAAATTAGTATTGCAAGCCATGTCTTGTTATAGCCCTGTTCAATTTGAATATCTGCCGTTGACGGTTAGATGGATTTTCTTGTTATTTTGATTGAACTCTGTTGAAGCTGACAAACTTAACCATCTGCTCATGAAAATTTGGGCACCAGAACACATTGTTATCATGGAAACTTCTGGAAAGGCCTTGAACTAACCATTCCTCCAATCAAACAAGATATGTTGAAAGCCGGATGAAATACACTTCTGAATCCATTCGAGAATAACATCTGACCAAATCTCAGAGTAAATGGTTTGTGATCGACAGTTACGTTTATAAGTGATATATGTTTGCTACGCAAGCTCATGCGCCAAAAGTGAATCAGTCGCAGATGTGAACAATACATCATATGTATATAAGTGGTGAAGCTGTCAATCGAGGTAGATGTTAAGACAGTTTTTAATCATTCAAAGTGTCTTGTATTAGTGGTTAAATTGGATGCTTTCTCCAGCAGATCACGGAACCTTAATCTAGACTGTGGTTTACTAAGCTCATTCTGTTGATATCGGCTGACTTTTTGACAAATCAATTTTATGGATTTTATTGGTTTCAGTTTTCTTTTTTGCACACGCATTCAGATTACTTCCCACAATAAGTCAACTTTGGTAACCTGCCTTGATATGTAATTCTTCTAAAACACTCTACCTTCTAATTTTCTTACGGTAACTCAGAGTATTTCTGCTAGTGATTGCTTTGTTTGCTCTGCGAAATACTCCAGTTAAAAAGTATGGCAATGCCAGTAAGCATAATTGTCGAATCATTCGAAGAGATTCCCACATTTTTGAGCATTCGTCGGTAGCAAACATATTTTTAGAAATCATATCACGTAACCTAACGCACCATGAAGTAAACAGCTGCATACCTTCATAATACCTAGAATCACAATGTGTGCAAGTAAATCTCCTGCCGACCAGTATGCGGTCACGATAAAAGCAGAAGTTATTCGATTATACAACCTGAATCCGAGCAACAAAAATATTGACCACCATACTACGATAAACCCACATGTACCCTAAACTGTGAAGTCAATGTTGAAAGCTCAAACGCAGGCTTCAAAACCAGTTAATTTGCTAAGCTTCACATCGGTTAATGCGGTGCTGCTCGTCTACACAGAGCAGTCGGATCGGCCCTAATAAGGGTAGCATATTTAAGCGGGTGTACCAGCCGTTCAATAGTCACTAACTGTACGCAACCAACTGCAAAAACCAGTGACTTTGTGAACCATGTCTGAATAACAATTGAAATGTGATCTTAGGCCTCGAATTTAAATATTTTTTGAAAATCTCGCTTCCGTCACTTCTGTGAACAATCCCGGTTACTCCGTAAAGTTGAAAACGGCTTTGAACTTCTGTTTTATTTTCTGTCACATAGTTGGAACACAAACTGATAGTCATGGCTTCAGCTCGGTTCGTATGGTTGTTTTCTAATTAACGTTAAGTAATTTAACAGATAGACAATGAAGAGTGTATTTCCTAAGGTAACTGAAAAATGAATGCGACTAAGTGTGAGGTTGAAAGATACACAAAAACGAACGTCAGTAAAATAACACGGTGACAAAATAGAGGGTTAGGTGGGCCGGTTTCCGTGACGGAGTCGTGCGAAATTAGGACGTGACTTATTTAGTTGCAATTCTTCTACCTTTTCTAAAGAAAAGGGATTGTATTTTACTCATCATGAGTTGGTTCTGAGGATTAAAACGATCGTATGCTTATGGTTATAGGGTTTCCCCTATGGGAATGGATATGTGAATGTGTTCTTGTTTGGCACATAAACCTCTTTTACCATCCTCCACGTTCGATAAATTTCGCACAAAATCGATTTCATTACTACAAACTATTGACATTATTGATCGCCAAAAAATCATGGATTTGATCATTTCAAAGTGAATAGCACCCACACCTAATCCCAGGCTTCGCATTCACACACGCCTTTCGGCCAGCTCACTTCGGTTTTGCTGAACACAGCGAGGATGTTTATCCTCGAAGTGGTCGGACAAACTGAATAGTATTCAAACAAAGTCGTCTTTAAGATTTTGAATATAGATATTTAACCATATCTGTTGTGAGCTTACTGGCGTTATAGCCAATAAGCTAATTTTACAAACACAAAGGCTGGATTGCAAATTGTGGGCTGGGCAGTGGTATGTATTACTAATGAACTCCAATAAAATCGAAAGTCGAGTCCAGTGCCTGTTTCTGATGTGAGCTATCAGAAAGGTACACTTAAATATTACATCCACAACCAAGTGCCTATATTCAATGAAAAATATTTTTGTTCATTACCTGATCGACGACTACCCTTGAACGTCTGACGAAAAAACCATTGGGTCAATTAATATCCAACAACTAAAGTTGTCACCATATGTTGATTACTTAATAACACATCACTTCATAATAGTGAACAATTATTTGACACCGGTAGTTGACCAGTATTTTCACCGGTCTTTGACACCGGCACCCTTTTTCAAACTGAATGAATAGAGTGGTTAAACGTGAGACAAAAATGTTTCAAGAGCAACTCTATGAGCACCTTTGTCTCAGCCTTAAAACTCACGCATTTTACGATCAAGGATTGACAACGCCACCAATACCTTAGTGAGCACATTCCAATTTAAGCGCCTATACACACCAAAATGCGAGCGCGGACTAAAGACGTGTAGAACTCATGAGTAGACGAATACAAACTTCGACTTCATTATAAAACGGTTACTGAAATATATTTGTTTCTGATTCAACCACGAGTCACGATTCACACTATAACCAGATAGCACAATGCCCTATTCTGTTTGCTCACTAGTGCAATTTCGCATACGCAGCCTCACCAAATGATTTCGAAGGTGGAGGTATGCTGCAATTCCCTCACTTGTACAATCCATTCCATATGTAAATTACATTAATGGTGTGCGACCCCATATTTTACGGAAACGAGATAATCATGGAAAATTTCAAATTACACTAAACGTGACTATAAACTACTGAGGGTTGAAGCGAATTTTTATCCCATCTATCCCGGATAGCCAAACCATCTTAACTGACGTTAAGAAGACGTATTTGGTCGAATTATGAAAAAATGAGGATTTTACACTTCTTCAGGCAATAAACGTTGTATATGGTGGACAAGCGATGGTCTATTTTAATAACCTCAACAAATGTGTGGAGTGTAATAGTTATACGTCATTTATTATGATTGACTCAGATGAGCGGATTTGCTATTGTTGAAGTATGCAAACCAGTGACGAACTACCAGTTATGATTTAGGCTGAGTTCTGTACGGCCGGTGTGTGAATCGGTTATTCTGAATGATGACCAACCTGTCAATCTGTATGCCAGCAAACTAGTTGCATCTGTCCTGCCATGTATCATGCCAAGTACGGTGAAGAACGAAATCTTCTTTCATGTAAATATCGTAATAAAAATGTCACTCTTCAAAAGAATGTAGCTTCATCATTCTAAAATGTACGTGTTCAATTAGCCAGCATGTGGTCTTCATCTAAATCCGTTTGGTAATTTTTTGGACACTCTCGTTCGATGATAATGCAAAGATGCCCAAATGCACAAATCTGCAGAAAGTTTAACAGTACACCAAGGCCATAGTTGAATAAGCTGATTCGGATACACTTTGATCTAATTATGAAGGGCAAGATGAGACAATGTATGATTATTTAAACGTGAATTAAGATAAACACTCCCCCTAAATAGAGACGGTTTTTCAGCCCTGCTTTGTTCAAGTGTAAGAATTTCTACTTTGATTATGATTACAAACTAATGATAACCAGTTTATCAGAATCACGATGTATAATGATCGAAGTAGGATAGACCCAAAAAATTGGCATTCTGCTTAGTGTACGTTAAAATATAATTGCTAGTTTTATTTTGTCATGCGGTATAAGTATGTAATGCTAGATGGTTGATAAAACGCATTGATGAGATGAATGGTAGCAGGTAAGCGTACTTTGGATTGTTGCCTAGTTGAATACACAAGGAGAAGTGTTACTGAATGATGGTTTTGGACAGTAATTATCCATCATTAACTCAACCCATGAATTCAGGCTTGTAAGTTTTGTCTGTTTTAATTAGGTTAATCGTAAAACGTTCATACAGTTAGTTGGGAGATTTATATACTTGGATTCTTAATGAAAGCAAAATTCTTTGGTCATTTTCTACTTATAAAGTTATCATCAGAGAAAACTAACTGAGAGTCTCAAATACAAAACGTGCATCACGAAGCGTCTGAGTCATAACTGAAGAGTATTTTTGTTTCAGAAACAATTTAGTCTGTAGTTGGCTGAAAACGTTTTTCAAGGTATCTGGTTGTTTTAAAATGAAAGCAATAAACGCTGACAGTGGAATGTTCTCCTATAAAAATACACCTGTTCTGTATGACTCATATGAAGGTTTGCTTTTAATGTATTGATAATCCTAAGCTAGATAAGAAGTACAATCTTAAAGTATTCTTAGTTAAGCAGTTTAATTCAGTGTTTACCATATTTCTGACAACTGAAGTTTGTATTGCAACTACCAGTTTCTGTTGCCTTACTTAAATGGTAATTTTCTGATCACTAACCTACCTGGTATAAATGTACCAAAAATAAACCGTGACATAATCAGTCATATATGCAAATAAACAGAACTGCAACTAATTTCATCTCTCGAAGAATACGAATTAGAAAAAAGCTGGAATTGGTTTCGTTTTGGTACAAGAATCATCCAACATTTATTATACTACAGGTATATATGCATCTGAGTTTTTGTGGAAGCAGTCAATGTTGAAACCACAACCAAAATTGGAATCAGATGTTTTAACATGAAAGATTAAATTTCTTATTCAACTGATACATGAAATGCTCGTAGTAACGAATTTCTTTTGAAAAATGGTGCATGACAAAACGAATAGGAGTTAAATCACGATGACGTAAACATTCTCGGTAAGATAACTTACTTATGTGAGACTAAGAATTCTGCGTGCACAATAGATCTTAGAGAATGTTTCAGAGTGGTCAGAACTCCGACAGCTGATCAGCTCCATTATTAGCTTGCTTACTTTTGTAACAGTGCCGGTCGTTTGTGCAAAGAGTACATGAACTACAACCAGGTTGGCTGACTGTCACTCTGTCGGACCGGCAGAGTGTTTTCGTTCAACAATGTCCAGAAGTTAGTCATCTCATGATGCGCCTGATAGTTGGAAGGAGTTTTGTGTCATGCACCCCAGGAACTAATTACTGGTAAAAGGGACGATGAATCTAAAAAGCAGATATTCTTGAAGAAGCCTTGAAAAAAAGACTGCTTCAGAGTGGCATTCATTTCTACAGGTCCACTATCGAAAGTCCTTGTAGCTGTTGTAACACGGTTGATGGCATGTATCAATCAAACCAGCCTTATTATTCTAAGGGAAAAAAACAGACGAACTAGTTCATTCTTTAAAAGAACGCAGCCTGACTTTCTAACACAAACAAAACTGTTGATGGCGATAGCATCGTGGGTAGTTACCTATAAACCTACATTTAGTGAGATTGGTTATCAACTCAAAAATAACTCTACGGAGAAACACAGGAATGTTCACACAACAAAATTTGACTCAAGAGCATATTACAAAGACATCCATTTCCTCCATTGATTGTTCCAACTACGCCAGTGTAGATATTCTTCAAAGATGCCTGTTAAGAAAATCTGTTATCTTTTTGTAAGGAAGAGAAAAACCTGTCGTTTGTTGAGTTGGTTCGTACGATAATTTATGAGGAGGGATATATTCTGTGAAATTTTCCGAACATTACGTTTTGAAACTTAATATGGTTTTACCAAACAACAAAGTGTTCCAGCTGAATTTACTTCGTCCATTAAAACAGACGTAGTGATCATAACAGTATTAGAGACCACGTTCAACGTGGATATTTTATTATGATAAACGAGAAAAAAATAACTCGGATTTTTGTGAACAAAAATAACTCGACCAGTACATAAGATTTAGTTTTTTCGTTAATAAAATGACATTTTTTATGTAAAACGTGCATTTGTTTCGAAATTCCACAGACAGTCTTTGAACAAAGAGGCTTACTAAAACAAATAAGGAAATTATTCATGTGGAGCTGTAGTGGACTTCTGAAAAGTTTGTTGGAGAAACTCAAATAAATGTACAACTTCATGTGCTTCTACGCATTTTGCACTCAATTCGGACCTTAACGGTGACTAAGTAGGCAGTCGAATTCTCACGTCTTAAAACTGACTCACACCCACTCGTTGATTTCACCTGCTAACTGGCTTTGCAAAGTAACCTGCAAAAGATATTCTCCAATTGATCGCCGCCATCCACTTCTTAAACACGTCACATGAAGTGATATATAATATACATATAATGTGCATATATGGTTCCACTTTAACGTGTACGTGATTAAATTTGTTTCAAACTAGTAATTTCAACAATAAACACCGCTCTCTTTGTTTTTACCAACTTTAGCATATCCTCTTCAGATGCGACCACTCTATCACGCCGACCAGTTAGAAGTTGATGAGGGAAACGATTTGATGTTGACCTGTCAAGTTCGTGGACGTCCCACACCCCTAATATCATGGTATCACAATCATACAGAGATCAAAACGCCGTGGAAGCTTGGCGCAAGACTTGGCGTCATTCAATCCACCAGGTGAGTTTTGACAACTGAAAATCGCTGCAAATTATGTGAATCTCCATAAGTTGTATAAAACGGCTGTAGTCAGTTACAATCAAAACAATTTCACGGTCGTCCGGCAGACAAATTTATATGACTATCGTGAACAAATGGACAGTAGGTTTTCCCTTTTTCCTAATGAACTCCGCCATAAAACAGTTTAAGGTCAGTACGAAACACCTGACTGAAATCCAAAGTTGAATATGCCATTAACCAACCAAGCGTTAAATACAACGGAGGTAGTACAATATGAATGTTTTATCTCAGAACACAAACGTTTCAACCTTACAGGTAGATACGAAAAATAGTGTGTCGCTTTTGTCAGTAGGACTGGTCAAGATCACAAAATTGAGTACCACGAAAACAAACCGGCCCGAAGGACATTTAATTTCGTTGAACAGTTGATTGATTTTCGAAAACATCCGTAAGCCATTCAAATAGTTTTACCTGCAACGAAATTTTGTCCTGAAGATCGAACCTTACATTATCAGTCAAAATGCCCATGTGTGACATCAAACCAGTCGCTTTTCACATAAAATTTCCTTTCCTAATATACGTTTTGATACCTCACATATGAAGGCCAGGCCATATCTAGTAGAAAACACGGTTTTGTTGACGTTACGTTGGTAGAGATTAAATTTTATCAGTGAGAATACGGACAATCTGAGGTAGTGTCACGTACCATCTAATCAGTACTAAACAACAATAGCCATGAATATACAAGTAATACCATTACGGTAAAGAAATAAAACAGCAAATGGGGTAGAGGGCAATAGCGCAAAACTATTAGGTCCATTGGAGGCTAAGACTTATACACAATTGTTTTTGTACACATACCGCCGACTTCAAAAGCCTAATTGCGACTGCCTCAGAGAAATGTAGAGCAACGCGTATTCATTTGGTTTTCTATAATCCTGAATGTTAATTTAAGACTAACCCGATAACTTGTGGCCATCATGTGTCTGACGACAGGTACAGCCAAACGTTTTGTGATCCCGCCGAGAATGAATTAATCGGCACAATCACATTTTGGACCCATTTCGACGAACGTGCCTTCATTCTAGAGTTCAAGCGCCTAGTGGTTATGGTCATGTGAATTTCTCACTAGTTACAAGCAAACTGGTAAATACAGTAGTTTAAATCAAAGAATTGCAAAGTTTTACAGAACGAACTTTAGAAACCAATTGAGTAATTAGAATTTCCACGAAATTTGCGGTAGTATCATTTTTTTGAATTGTCTGCAGTTTGTAGAGCTATGAAATAATCGTTGTAATTATACAAAGGATTGACATTTGTAGATGGGCGCATGTATAAACTTTCAGAAACTGACCTCGCGCTAATAAATAGAACTGAAAGACGTTTCGTAGTAGTTTCAAGTGATCGTGGCTGTCCTTACTATTCCGAATCACAATGTCAAATTGACCAGTTTCATTAGTTTTCCTATTTTCATGGTGTGCTCTCTGATAGCTAAACACTGAACAATAAACTAAACGCACATATTTCTGTGTGTGCGTATTTCTGTGATAAACTCATGACAAACGTTTCAGTCAAACATAAAACTACATAAAACGTGGCTTCATTTTCTTGCATTGTAAATTACTCGTTAGTTGCTACAGGGCGTTTAAAAATACGCGCCTAAATGTAGGCTTTATTAGTCCAGTGAAACAAGAATATTAACTGTGGTTGTTGACAAGCATCCACATTAGTTGAAGAGAACGAACTTTTAAACACCGTTTTCAAAAGATGTAACCAGTACCTCTTTCACCAAATACAAATGACTGTTATCTCAAACAGATGACAAAGAATGTTTCGTTGAAGAGTTAAAGAGTTCAGTCAATAGCCGGTCGAATCTAAATTATATCTAAGTAGATGACATCAACGCTAAACTTATTTGAGCTAAAACTGCATGATAAAACGTGCTTGTCGTTATTTTGCCAACTCAGCGATTAACATCCTATGTGCTTCCCACCAAATCCACATTTGTGTATGCTTCACTCACATTTTGAAAACTCTAGCTCTTTAAACAACTCATACGAAACTCTCAACCTGTGTTAAACTTGGACACTCGTTGAATTTCCCAATCCTTGTACCGCCCGAATCTTATCAAGGCTATGTACAGGAATGAAGTGAAGGAATATGTGGAGTCCAAAAGCAAGTTGGGATATTTGATATAAGAGTTAGTTATAAATTCTTGAATAATTCACTTAATGTTGACAAACTAAAGCAACAAAACAACGTCTTTATTGCATAGGGAAATGAATTATGAGAATTCATGGAATCTGGCATATTTCCTAGCTATGTTTGGATGAAATTATCGAAACGCGGACAAACCGGTCCATAAAAATATACTAGGACAAAGAAGCTAGTGACTTTATATCAAATCAGTTTTACCGCCATGTAATTTAACCATGAATAACAAAAGCATGTTTGAAATGTTCCAAAATTTAACGACTGTAACAGCAGTTTGTTTTAATTGTTAATTACGCAGTTTTCTACTGACATTCATCCACGCGTTTGTAACCAGCATTGGGCATTACTAGATGGTACACTGATTCAAGCCGCCATCCGCTAAATTAGCGGTGTGACAACACGGAATTGAAAATGAACAAAATTGAGTTTGGAAAATTGCAGAAAGATAGACAAAATACACGAAGTAGCCGTATTGATCTTGGTTTTATCTTTGGTATATTTTTCTTTGTGTATAGCTAATGAAAATATTTTAGAATTTACAAGGGTTTTAACGCCGCCGAGGTCATCTAGTTGCTTCGTTTAACAACATTGCCAGCACCTTCCAAACTGGAGACTATTCAGTTATCTGACAGTCTTCAAGGGGTCTCCATATCTGACGCCCTACGCACTAACCGCTCAAATGATTACGAGATAGTGTACACCCTTCTTTCAAAATCACCTGGACTTCTTTTCGTTGTCTTATGTGTCAGAATTACCAAAGACTACATATACGTTGCCAGTTCTTGTTGGTACCCTACCAGAAATAATGTGTGCTGAAAAAGTGAAGCCATCCAAATAGGCGACAATGTTTACAGACTCTAGCAAACTTTTTGTCAGAAAGAAGATAAGAACACGAATATTCCAGGCTCAAAGTTGCACTCCGTGTTTTAAAAGGATACAGCGTGTAACCTTGCTGTATTAGGCATGGTCTGTATAGAATCGGTTGGGTAGTCCAGCTGAACGATGTTATATCCGTCTTAGCTAACTTTCAGCGGGGATATCTACACTAGAACCACTAAAGTCATAAAGAGTACGGTGGAAACGTTATTCGCGACGAGCCTGGATGAAATGCGAATTGGACGAAAAGCTTGTCTGTCTTTAGACATAAAAGTCCCTACTTCAGTCTCACTTACCTTTCAAACTAGCACAGTATAAGCATCAACATTGATTAGATTAACGAAGTAGAGTGAAGTAAGTAGTGTGGGCTTAATGGTCAAAACTTTCGGAGAGCAAACGACCGGTTTTGTAGCTGTTACAGTTCACCAGGTATGCAAACTTGATGAACTTCAACGTCATGTTCATTAAGTTAATTAAAATTCCTCCCCAAACAAGCTATTGTCGAAGTATATTATGATTAACTGAGAAGAAAAACGCTTTCAAGTCCGAAGGAACCGCAAATACCGGTTTTTATGGACAGCGCCGAAGATGAAACCCTCCACTTAGAGTAGGCATATGATATATTCCTCTGCCGCTTGCACTGGAAATGTGTCCCCTCAACTAATTTTGCTTTCCCTTTGAGTTTTTCTGGTCAATTTGGAACAAGCCCTATGAGTAACTAAGAGATATTAGAGCCCAAAGTAATGTTGTGTGACTGGTAGGAGTAACAGACAAAATTATCGGCGTAAAGTAAGTAGGACCTGCTTGTTAACAGCTTGCCATAATGGTGACAGAAACATGTTTAAGGCCGTTATTACTTGAACAGTACTGACTGAGTTATACAGTCCCAAATTGCTCCAACTTTGTCTAGGCTATTGTCTAAACGATATTACTGAGTTTTTCGCTATTTTGAACTTAAACGCTGTAACTTGGTAGTTTTCTCAAACAATATTAGACCAATCTTGGACGGTTTCGTAATTACTGCCCACAAAATGACTTATAACAGTGATATTACTGTCTGCAATAGATCAAAACGAAATCTGATTAACGACTTTCAGAGCACGTAATGTTGTGTGGCTGTCCTTGTTTTTGTCCAACAATAACAGTCACAAAAGCAAAAAGTCACATAAGACACACACATACTCGGAAAGTGTGCGTGTATCGTCTACAGGAAGCAGAAAAAGAGGACTGACGGACGGAAGTAATTATCGTCAGACCAACATTTGTTACCAATCATAACCCAGCCGACTGTGTAAATGTCCAAAGTAGAAGTGTCGGCAATAACAACAACGGCTATGTGACAATCACTTCTGGCTACGTCTGGCAAGCAGTATTTTCAACTAAGAGGTCTATGAATTTCATTTCCAGATGAACCGGACATGTACGAATGTGTTATTTTTTAAGGAAATATATACAAAGCAGGAATACATTTCATTAATTATGACCAAAATAACTGGCTACTTAAATTGCGCTAAATCAAGGACAAAGAAATACCGGCTTGTTGTAGATATTCTCCAAAAAGATTTGTCCACAACGTTAATTGAGACCAAACTCATTGATTACACTTAGAATTGGTTTCAAAGATTTGCTTTTAAAACGTTTACTTGGATTCATAATGTGCGCTCTAAGCAAGAAAAAAAATTCAACACTTTACGTTTATCTTGGAAACAAATGAAATGTTGACTTAGCCATCAAGCAATTACATATAAGATGCACTTGTAAAGGCAACCTGAGGTGATACAAGCCGTTTGCAGTAATCTGATGTACTAAACCCTCCGAAATTAGACCAACTAACGACTTTTCAACAGAAGTACGTGTCAGAGCACTGTCTAAATCATTATGTACCAAAATGCTAGACTAGTAGTTTATCCAACACTTCTGGGGCACATGTTCTGTAACCTTAAGAAAAACATAAAAATGTGGAATTATTCGTAAAAATTTTATCGGCTTCTGTATTGGTTTATAAAGTAGAACTGCTTAAAAGTATTACTTCAGAATTTTCTGTGTTTTTGGGCAGGCCATCGAAAATAATTAGGAAGTGTCAAATTCCAGTGGATAACTTTGTGTTTGAAAAACCTGTTTCACCATGCAGTTTGAATTTTTGGTTGAAACATTTGGATTAGTGTTCCTTGGGTCGGTAATATTTGTGTGCTGATAGTTGTCCGGCCTACAGCCTGCTTCAAACTACATCAGTGACCTGTGCAACCATGCTTTTTTACTGTGAAACAAACAGAAAGTATATCACTTTGAGGAGTTTTGTTTGTAAGTACTTCTACAGAGCCTACTAGCTAGTTGTCGATATATTTTTCAAACCGACAGTTATCTTATGCATATTCACGCGTCATGGATTGGAATCTGAGCATGCTTAGTGCTGCCGAGATTTACTAAGGTCAAACCAGCCAACCATCCCGTGGGTACTGGTCACTGGGACAAGATGTTTGCAAGAATATCTAGACAGCCGATTATACACATATTAGTTCAACCTTTTTATTTCGGTTGTAGACCTGTGCTCTTTATTTTACGGGTGTGACATCTGTCTGTTATTAAATGTTCTTAAGTGAAGTTAATCGAACCTCACTATGGGTTTCAATGACATTTTGATTTCAAAGGTATGAAATGAATGAAATTCATGTACACCTGCAGGATTTTTTAAATGTTATACAAGCAGTTAGAATAAGAATTGGGTTTCTGAAAATTAACATCACATGCTTAGAATATCGTATAATATGAGAAGGCATAATAATACACTGGAATACATTTCTTGCACATTAATTACGGCTACAAAAAGATTTATATTCTAGTCTTCTCCCCAACTGTAATGGAGTGAAACGTATACAGTTTAAAATTATCTGGTAAAACATTTTTGTCTCAAAAGTTAACATGAAGAAAATCAAATATTTGCTTTTCATTCAGAATATCTTTCGAGTAATCACGACATCTACTGAATAAAGCACTATTTATAGTTTCTAACTTCAGAAAGAGCTATGGTAAACATTTAAAAACAGCATTCACAAAGTCTATTGAACAACATTCAATCAGGCGCTTCATCAAAATTATGAATATTTTAGTTCGGACACCATTTTTAAGTGGCCACAGATGAAATCGAACTGAGCACTAAGAGGACTGGTCCATGTGGTAGACAAGCAATGGACGGTCACGAAACTTAAAATTAAAAAAACGTACGTTCATAAACAGTCTTACGTGTAATCTCGAAATAATGACATTTTAAGGCGCCACAAGTAGATACACAGTCCATTCAGAAACCGTCCGAAATTCAGTCTAACATATCCACGAATGTGACATCTGACATAAGAAAACACAATCCGAATGTCATTCCGTACAGGTCTCAAAACGTCGGCATATCAATGGGTGTAGGCACATATGTACTCCTGTCTACTTTCGTATATAAATAAACGATACAACTTGGGAATACACGGCAAAACGTTATGCAAGACCCAAATAACTGTGTCCCTCTTTTCCAGCTTAAAAAACTAAACTTTTTCATTTGCCTTGAAAACATATCTTTTGTTTGTGCAAAACAAGGTCAAGTATCGATAATTTCTGATATCAAAAACAGGAATGAAGTGAAGTTTGGCGTGCTCAGAAGTAGGTTACCTTTTGTAGCGTGGTTGTGCAGTTAAACAAAATTATCTTAAAATATAATAAACTGCGGATTATCTTATTACAAAAGAAAGCAACCTCTTTAATTTTGTTTAATGTGTTTTGATAACTTTCTACTGAATACCACAGCACAATTCAGCATGGTATTTGGGTTTTCTGTGACACAGCGAAAGACAAAACTATAAAAGGATATTATTTATTGCAGTCCGTTTGTCTGTGACTACAAACATGCAACAGGGAATAAAAAACACAATAAGTCCCATTAAAGCCGCGGAAACGAAAGTGCTCAAATTTCATTTGAATTCGTACCTGAAAAGCGACGACCATTCAGCAGAACATCAGTAAATAATTTACATTTCAGTCACTAACTACAGGTTACGTTTAATGAGTGAGCATGCAGACTGCATCTACAAAACTGATATTTTTCACTAATAAGTATCGTGGCAGGTTTATGATTTTCGATGAAGCACAATTGTGAAAAGTCAGGGCTTCGGCTGGATTCGAACCAGTGACAGAAACACCATGCATCAACGCGACTGAACTACGAAGCCACGCCAGGAGCTCGGAAATTTCACATTTTGACTCGGTTACCAACTCGTCCCACTGTGTCACATGGAATCCACCAAATGATCCAGAGGCACGACTGCCCCGGCAGGATTTCTCAAGCAGTTCACGTTGGAATCCACCAACGCCACTGTTAAGCATAGAAATTGTATTACTAATGGGGTTGTACTAATGAGGTACTCTGCTCTTTGGTGCAGTTTTTAAGTCACCAAACTGATAGACTTAATGGATGGGTTGCGCCGCCGTACTTGGGATGCTAACTGTTACGTGATCAAATCCCCAACGTTTTCTCCAGTTGTTTTGTACATTCCTGACAGGTTTTGTTGTATTTACTCTATCCGTATATTAACAGTAATACCAACTTTACTATGCCAACAATGAAACGAATAAAAACTCACATAAGTTTGATGAGTTCAAACTACACTAAATTTGCGTGGGCTTATGATTAATCCGTAAATGAGACATGCTAGGCAATATAAAACAAACAGATCTTATTCTATGTAGCTGTATAGAATTATAGATTGAACATCACCCACAATTGATCGCAGGTGTCGCATTCCCATAGACTTTCCAGTCGGCCCCTTTCGAAAAGAAGCACTAGAC